>ML394568.1:228172-290132 GCA_005239525.1 Nicotiana knightiana
AAATGCTGTTGGGGGTCTTCGATGTATGACCTTGAGAATATCCCTTTGTTCTGCAATAAGTGTAGCATATTATTTGTTATCTAGAAGGACTCGGCCTAAATCTGAGGAACCAGTATCGCTGTTGCCAAATTCTCATCTGTGGGTTGTGCCCAGTCATATAAGGGAGCCTCTGCCCCTATTTGAGCGACTGGGTCTACCACATCATCCCCATTATTGTTCCGGTTGTGTGGATCTTCCATGTCGGTTTCAATTTGTTCAATTTGTGGTTGATGTTTGCTTTTCCTGTTGGTCCGATTTAGGGCCTTGAAAACTTTCTCGGGGTCTGATAAGGCTTCAACTACTTTGCTAGTCCTCGATGAGTTTCTAGGCATACAGCTGCAACACGTTAGGAAACGTTAAACTTCCAATGTAAAAACGAAAATTTAAAGAAAATTGACTATATTTCATAATTTTGTATTTCTTCCAACTTAATTGATAATACCGTTAAGTCCCCGACAACGGTGCCAAATTTTGATCACGCTCAACTATGTCTAATAAAAGACTAAACGGGCATTGCAAATATAATCCGGGGTATTATGCCCAGAGTCGATCCCACAGGGAATTTACGTATCAATCAAGTCTTTAGAATACGCAACTTTTACTCAATCAATTCTCTCAAGACTTTTTAATATAAATTGGTGATGTTTTACTAATTCTACTGACAATAATAATAACTAACAATTACTAACAATGTGTTGTAAACAATTATGATAAAGGTCTAAGGTTATGGTTTCCCCCGTCGGTGAACTTCCTTCTCGGATACTTCTTATAGTTTGATTAGTTGTCTCTATCAATCATGAACACTCTATCTACCATAAATCTCTCTCAAGTAATTATGATAATTTACTAGACGCACTCTCTCAAGTTACGCTAGCTAGATTGCATTACAGTTCACTTTAGATTGCACCCGAGGTATCGTTATCTCTAATCCAACCTCTAAACCCTCGGTTATGACTTTCGTCTATACTCCGGGAGTGATGTTGTTCAAACAACTACCTAAATATGCACTCTCTCTCAAGTAGATACATAATAAATAGGAACAACTAATTGATGGCCCCTTCAATCAACTACAACAAGAACGTAGTTGAACAAATAGAGATTAATCAACCAATCAAAACTATATTAATATCACAATAAGTTTATACCCCAACGGGTTCCACCAAAACGCTAGATGAATAACTTAGCCACTCATATTCATAAGAATCAATTCTAAAATAACTTGCATAATTGAACTACAAAATAATGAATAAACGCTATAAAAATCAATGTTTGCTTCACTGAGTAGTAATCCACAAGTTTGTCTTCATTTCAATGGCTTTTCTCCCATTCGAATCCTCCTTCAAATTGTGTTTTGGGGTCTATTTATATGTTTAGGACAAGCCCTAAACGTGTAGGAGACTTCTATTCTGACCGGGAAACACTTAAACTCTTCAAAACTCGGAATTGACTGGACATCGTGACCCAGGCGTTTGGGCTCAAACGCCCCCTTAAAGCCAGGGAAGGCCTGGCGTTAGGGCCCAAACGCCCCCTAACGCCAGGGTCAGCCTGGCTTTAGGGGCCAAACGCCCCACTAACGCGAGGGACAACCTGACTTTAGTGGCCAAACGCCCGACTAACGCCTGCGTGTTTCCTTTTCGACTCTTAAGAGTATTTTTGATGTATTTGCATCCATTTAGGTCGGTTTCCATCTCCAATGCACCTACACTTGAAATAAACTCCATTATGCACATACAAAGTGTATTTTTATCATTAATGCACATAAAATATAAAGGCATATAACATGTTAAACCATGAATTCTAGCCACGCATCAATAGACTTACAAAAAGAATTACACTGAGCCACCACACCTCATTAACCATAAGTCATGGACCACAATTTCCAACTCTTACAAATATGGCACCTCGTGCCCACAATAACAATCACCTTCGCACGGAAAATCCCATGTGCTATCATGTACTTTGAAACCGTGATAAATATTAATTTAGATGAACGAAAGATATATTTAAACACCATAAAACATAATAAAAATCTTGAAAGTAAGGTGTGAAATGAGTATAATTTGAGAACCCAGTTATAGTGGAAGTGCAATAACCATTTAGAATAATAAGGCACTGAGTGAGATAACGAGTTCTATCTTAAGAGGCACATAGTATAAAGCATGTTAATAATTCTTTAATTTAATCCATTATGTTACCAAAAACTCAACAGGATATGATATACTGACTGCACTCAATTAAATTCACATTGACAATCAATTCACCAAGTTATAATGGAGGCACAAATTGGCATCTTAAAGCAACACAATAAATCACGTAGAATTCATGACTCACACAAGAAACCACAATCATTCCAACACCAAGTAACAACGAATAAAAAAATAGACAATCAAATGCGGATGAATGATTAAAGGAAGAGCAATGACCATTCAAACCAACAAGTTGTTCCAACATGGAATGTACAATGAAATATTACACCCGAGGTACCGCCTTGTATTCACATTTGAAAATTTTCAATCACAATCTTTCCTTATACTATCGTGTGAGTTGTACATTTGAAATAGGTTTTGACAACAATTTTTCCAAAATAGATACACACACTTTTACCCCCCTTATGATGTCTCGTGACTTCACGTAGTTCCCCTACAAGAAACATGCACCACCTTATACCGCCAATTCACATTAATCCCAAGCCTTATGCCGCCGCATGCGCGTCAATAACACATCACAATAATAACTCGCACCACAAGTGGCCATATATCACAACTTGCCAACAATCAACAACATCAATGTTTCCACAACAATATCACATGGATCCACCACAATGGGTACAAGAATATCCACAACAATAATGAACGTTAAATGCTCAACAAGGAAGAGGTTTCACAATAACAATTTCGCCTCAATGTGATAACGGCTTTCATAACTTCAACACCAATAACTCAACAATGAGAGAGATAATGTATAACCTTGATATTAGACAAGAATAACTCACAATGGAAGAGATAACGTGTAGCAATAACTTAAAATAATGAAAATCAACAATGAAAGAGATAACATGAATAATAACTTCAAATAATGGTAATCAATAATGAAAGAGTGTCACGACCCGATTTACCCTCCGAAAGGCATCATGATGGCACCTTGTCTCTACGACTAAGTAAGCCAAATTTCGGTAAAGATATTAAATAGAAGCGACGAAATAAAGATGGAAATAAGTGAGTCTACAAATGAAACATCGCCACCTGGCGCGTACAAAATACAACTTTCCCGAAAACCCGGAATATCACTTCAGTCACAAGCTCTGTCTCAAAATAGCTCTGTACAACGTAAGGGAATTTACATTAAAAAAAGTCTACCTAAATCTGGAAAGGAAGGTCACTCGAAGGACTCTGTGAACGCGGCAGAATTACCTTCCGATCTCTGTAAGTTGTTGTTCGGACCCCTAGACATGAAACTGAGCGCTGGTACCTAGATATGTATACAAAAAACATCTGCAGGAAAGGGCATGAGTACACCACAAATTGGTATCCAGTAAGTGCCAAGCCTAACCCCAGTCGAGTAGTGACGAGGTCAAGTTATGGCTCTACTGGATTTTAATTGTAAAACAGTTTAAAATGTAACAGAGAGATATAATAAGTTAAAGCAAAATATTAGAAGCAATGAGCTAAAGGAAAATAGCAACAAGGAGCCCTCGACTCAGCACAACATATCTCACAGTAACATGTATGCAATGCAGTACAGGGGGAAAGATCCCAGAATCTCGTCTGTAGTCCCAATTTAAATATGCAATGCAGTACAGGGAAAAAGCTCCCGGAATCTCGGTCGTAGTCCCGATTTAAATATACCATGCAGTACAAGGGGAAAGCTCCCGGAATCTCATCTGTATTCCCAATTTAAATATGCAATGCAACACAGGGGGAAAGCTCCCGGAATCTCGTCCATAGTCCCAATTTAAATATGCAATGCAATACAAACACCGGATACAATTTTCATTTAAAACAGTTCAAGAAAATCACAGGAAAACATATGGATAAAACTATCTAAACATGGTGCACATAGTAACAACTAAGGGAAGTTAAAGTAAATCAAGTAGACATGCTACTTCCTAATCTAAACTACATAGTCAATACATGAGACAGTGAAATAGGAATGTAATGATTTAAGTCATGGAGGGAAAAGTGGGGTTTTAGAAATAATGGCCCGTGTACGTACTCGTCACCTCACGTACACGGTTCCCAAACAACATAAAAAAATATAAAACTAGCCTAAGGGTAAGTCCCCAACACATGAGTTAGGCAAGCCACTTACCTCGACTGCGCTACTCAACTCAAAACCACGCTCTTGCCACGAGTATCCGACTCCGAATGGCCCAAATCTATTCAATTCGATTGCATAATGTAAATATCACTTTAAGGAATCAAAATAGCTAATAAGTTCGAAGCTAATACGTGAAATTAGGAAAATTGCCCAAAAAGTCCCCCGGGCCATCTCAGAATGTGAAAGTTACAAATTTAGAACACCCATTCACTCACGAGCTCATTCGAACAAGAACCATTGAAAACCGACGTCAAAATATTATCAAATTCTCGAATTTCTAATTGGGGAAACTTCTTCCCATTTTCATGATTTTTCACCCAATTCATTGATTGAATGGAAGAATTTGCTATAGATAAATGATATACAAGCGAAATAAGGTTAGGAATTGTTACCTATGAATCTTTTCCTCAAAACCCACTCTAAATCGCTTACTCCTGAGCTCCAAATCATTTTTAGAAGATATTAATTTCAAGCCCTTGAATTTGATATAAACTGTCCAGCGATCCTGCACTTGCGCCCCTTGGACCGCACCTGCGGAAATCCATCGTAGGTGCGAAAACCCACTAAAAGGACTTGGGCCACATCTGCGGCTCCGCACCTACGGAACCCTAACCGCACATGCGAGAACTGTTTGACCTTTACCAAGCCCGCCCCTGCGAGCCCCTCTTTCGCACCTGCATGTCCGCACCTGCGGTTCCCTGTCCGCAGGTGCGAGACGCCAGAAGCAGCAATGGTTCAGATGTTTCCAAGTTCCAAAAAACACCCGTTGAGCATTTGAAACATCCCCGAGGCCCCCGGAACCTCAACCGAACTTACCAACTAGTCCTAATACCTTATCAAAATTTAGTCGGGCCTCCAAAACACATCACCTAACACCAAAAAGACCAATTATACATGGATTCAAGCTTAAGAACTTATGAAATTTCCAAAATCAACAACCGATGCCGAAACATATCAAAACTAGTCCGAATGACCTCAAATTTTACACACAGGTCACAAATGACACAACGGACCTACAACCACTCTTGGAATTCCATTCCGAGCCCGATATCCAAATTTCACCTATTGGCTGAAATCGCCGAATTTCTAACTTTTGCCAATTCAAGCCTAAATCTACTACAGACCTCGAAAACACATTCCAGACACGCTCCTAACTCCGAAATCACCCAACTGAGTTACTGGAGTCGAAGGAATCCCATCCCTGACCCGTCTTCACGTAGTTCCAACGATTTCTAAAGCTTAAACTCACATATAAGGACTATGTGTCCAAAAACTCTCAGAATTTCACCCCTCAACGTTCCGTCGAGTCGCAAAAGCAGAAAAAGACATGGGGAAGCCACGTTCCCTCTTCTAATTTCTCTAAGCCCAATTTTACTAGCGCCTAGCCTTTTTTTAATTCCTAAAACTTGTTCTCTTAACCTTAAAATTTATCAAAATATCCCTACACCTTCCCGTAGCTTCGACCCCTTGAAACCCTAACCCTTCTGGCGAGTCACTTCTGCAAGGCACTCTGTCAAGGTTCTAGCACATCTCTTCAACCTCACAGAGCCTAGGAAAAATAATATTATGGAAGCGACGAAGAGTCAAGGTCTGGTTATTTCAGGTTTCCCTTCTTGAAGGGCGTTCTTTATGGTGCAAGAGTCTCTTTTCTCTGAGATCCATGTATCTGCTACCAGCTGAAGGGAGGCCATCAAAGTTCTCTGTGCTTGGGTAAGTTACCAATATTGTTTTATTAAGATTTTATTTTGTAATTTATCTCTAAATGGGTGAATAAATTATTTGGTTAATATCCCATTAGGTACCCCTAACTGTGTGGGTAGAAAAAAGAATTGGAATTTCCCAAGCGTGTCATCTGATTCTATTTATGGTATTTTCAAGCTTGTATGCTTGATTGATATTTCACTCTTGAGCTTTTGGATTTCACTGTATTATGTGTGCTTTGTTATTACATATCACACATTGTGCTATTTCAAGAGAAGTTTTGATGTAAATGGGTATAGCTGTAGATTTAATTATTGGCACTACCTAGGAGTGAAATGTTTCTAGCATATTGAATTGAAGTTTCAAAAAATTTGGGGGAAAATCTGCCCCATATTTGTTGAAGGAGTATTATAATTTTTAGGCTCCCAAGTGTTTGAAATTAGTTCTCAATGAATTACTTTGAGTGTCGTATAAAAAATTTTGTCCAATTGAAGAAAGGTTGAGTGCATATCAAAATGATAGTTTGTATTTTAATCTTATTGTATTGATCATTCTATCTAGTCATTCGTGAGACCAAAACTCAAAAACGAGATTTAAGTAAATGGGAGATTCAACTCACTTATAGTTCACAAAAAATAGCACCAGAAAATTACTTATTTTTTTCACTACTATGCATTAATCTGAACAAATATATCATATTTCTTGGCATGCCAAAACTTATATTACCAATGTGGTTGATGAAGAGTATACGGGAGGAGAAGAAAGTGATGAAAAAGAGAATGAAATGACTAATGAGTACTACGAAGATGGATCTTCAGATGCAGACATAGGTGGTGGTGAAGGCTAGTATTCCCCGAGAGGCAATTTATTTTCGAAAATAATACAGAGAGGAATGAAAGTTGTGCGGTTTATTTAATTATATAGAAGTCCTTTATATATGGTAATCACTTATCCTCTAGTAAATTGAAGCGATATCGTTTCTCTTCTTGTTGTTCCTATGGTACCAAAGTAATAAATAATGGTCCTTGAAGTGCCTGCAAATCTGATTAACGTCCCAACTGAAGGTTGAGTTCCCATGGTACAACTATAATGAGCCTTTAGATAATGTATCATTGCTTATGTTTAATTTTAGGTACAAAAATATCTACATCAAGTCTCTGGTTCCATATAGAAAATAAAGCTTGCAGTGATAACACAGCCAAGTCAATTTACATGCAGCTTTTAATTTGAAGGGGGCTAATTAGTTTTAACTTTTTTTCTCATGTAGGAATGTCAAAGCTTCAGCTCAAAACTTGCATATGATCCTTATAATGAGCCCAACATTGAAGTTTTCAGGTTGTATAAGTATATCTGTCCATTTAGATGAAACTATTATTTTTTTGTCAGGTTAATATATTTTTAAATGTTGTGTATTATTCACACTTAGTTCATCTCTGGAATTGCTTTGAACTTGCAGTTCTGGGAGTGCATTGAATTTACAGTTGCGAAGTTTTATTGACTTCCTTGAGCTGAATTGCATTGTTAAACATTACAACACCATTTTGATTGCAATCAGTAATCTCTCTTTAACTGGCCACATGTAGAGCCTTTAGTTCATCTCTAGGTTGGAAAACTTGATTTAAGTTATTTTTCGTTTAGGTGCTGGCATATTTCGGGACGGATTTGCAATCAGTGATCTCTCTTCTAACTGTCCATATGTAGATCATTTAGTTCGTCTCTGGGATTGCTTTGAATTAGCGAAGCTTTATTGACTTCTTTGAGCTAGATTGCACTTGAAGTTTCAAGGTACTACTTAGATTTTATACTGGATGTTAAATTCTTTTTAAAAAATTTACGAAATAATTTATTTTCATGTTTTATTAGGTGGATTGGATGATCAAAGAGTGGATGGAAGAGACAAAAATATTGCTTAGAGTTATGGGATTATTTTGAAAATATTAGTGTATTAAGATATTTTAGAAATCTTTTATTTTGGATTATCATTACTTTGAGAGCTTATGTATGCTTTTCACAGACAATAGTATAAAGTTTATTTTTGTGGAAACTCTAAATAAATTGTTGCAATAGCTTCAAAAAATTGTTTGCAAGACTTCATGAACCATTGCGGTAGCTTCTAATAGTTGTTGCAATAGTATCAATATACTGTTGCAGTAGATCCTAATAACTGTTGCAATAGCTTCTAATAACCGTCCTGTGAACTCCAAATAACTGTCGAAATATACCATCCAAACCGCTGCTATAACAGAAAATATTGTTCCCTAAAATGATATTGAGACGATTTCAAACCATCCCATTTGACTAATTAACTGTTACAACAGATAGACCTATTGCAAGCGTTCCAAAACCGTTACCATACAGAGGCCTATCGCAACAACTATGCAACCGTTGCACCAAACCGTTGCGATAGAGCTATTGGCACGCGACCAGATGGGACGGTCCCTAAATCGTTGCAATAGGTCTATAGCAACGGTTTTTGTATCTACTGTAACGATTTTTCCGATGTTGCCGTAGATCAATTTTCTAGTAGTGTGGCTCCTCAACATATGATAAATCCTTGTCCAGCTGGACTGAACTAAAATCCAAAACATGAGTCGGGTCACCGTGATACTTCTGGAGCATGGAGACGTAGAATATCGGATGAACTCCTGCTAGGTTGGGAGGCAGGGCTAGCTCATAAGCAACCTCCCCAACACGTCACAACACCTCAAAAGGGCCAATAGATCTCGGACTCAGCTTACCCATCTTCCCGAACCTTATGACGCCCTTCATAGGCGATACCCAAAGCAAAACCCGATCACCAGTCATAAATGCCAAATCACGAATCTTCCGGTCCGCATAACTCTTCTTCCTAGACTGAGCTGCGCAAAATCTCTCCTAAATCACCTTCACCTTGTCCAGGGCGTCCTGGACCAAATCAGTACCCAATAATCGGGCTTCACCTGGCTCAAACCATCCCACTGGGGACTGGCACCGTCTACCATACAAAGCCTCATACGGCGCCATCCTAATGGTGGACTGGTAGCTGTTATTATAAGCAAACTCTGCAAGTGGCAAGTATTGGTCCCATGACCCTCCGAAGTCTATCACACAGGCACAGAGCATATCCTCAAGAATCTGAATCGCGCGCTTGGACTGCCTTGCCGTCTGAGGGTGAAAGGATGTACTCAATTCTACCCTGGTGCCTAGCTCCTGCTGAACGGCTCTCCAGAACCGTGAAGTGAACTGTGTACCTCTGTCTGAAATGATTAATACAGGAATATCGTGGAGGCAAACAATCTCCCTGATATAAATATCCGCCAACCTCTCGGAGGAGTATGTAGTCAACACCGGAATGAAATAGGTTGACTTGGTCAGCTGATCCACAATCACCAAAATAGCATCGAACTTTTTCAAGGTCCGAGGAAGTCCAACCACGAAGTCCATGGTGATTCGTTCCCGCTTGCACTCTGGAAGCTCAATCTAGTGAAGTAACCCTCCCGGTCTGTGATGATCATATTTGACTTGCTGACAGTTGAGACACTTGGCCACAAACTCCACTATATCCTTTTTCATCCTTCTCCACCAATAGTGCTGTCTCAGATCCTGGTACATCTTCGTGGTACTCGAAAGAATGGAATATCGCGAGTTATAGGCCTCTTCAAGAATCAACTCCCGTAGCCCATCCACATTGGGAACATAGATCCGACCATGAATCCTCATCATACCGTCATCTCCTATAGTCACATCCCTGGCGTCACCTCGCCGAACCCTGTCCTGAAGAACCAGAAGGTGGGGATTATCATACTGGCGCTCTCGAATGCGGTCATAAAGAGAAGACTGAGCCACCACACAAGCTAAAACGCGGTAAGGCTCTGAAAGATTCAACCTCACGAACTGACTGGCTAAGGACTGAATATCTAAGGCTAAGGGCTTCTCAACTACCGGAAGATATGCCAAACTCCCCAAACTCTCCGCCCGGCGACTCACGGCATCGGCCACCACATTGGCCTTCCCCGGGTGGTATAATATAGTGATGTCATAGTTCTTTAGAAACTCCAACCATATCCGCTAATGCAAATTGAGGTCCTTCTGCTTGAATATGTGCTGTAAACTCCGGTGATCTATGAAAATCTCACAGGAACTACGTATAAATAATGACGCCATATCTTCTGGGCGTGAACAATCGCTGCCAACTCGAGATCATGAACCAGATGGTTCTTCTCATGCACCTTCAACTGTCTGGACACGTAGGCAATCACCATACTGTCCTGCATCAATACCGCTCCGAGGCCAATCCTCGAAGCATCACAATAGACGGTATAAGACCCTGAACCCGTAGGCAATACCAACACTGGAGCTGAAGTCAGGGATGTCTTGAACTTCTGAAAGATATCCTCATACTCCTCAGTCCACTTGAACGGAGCACCCTTTTGAGTCAACCTGGTCATCGGTGCTGCAATGGATGAAAATCCCTCCACAAAACGACGATGGTACCCAGTGAAACCAAGGAAACTGTGGATCTCTGCAGCTGATGACTAGGTAAGTCTAATTTCGGAACAAATATTAAATAGAAGCGATGAAATAAAGACGGAAATAAGTGAGTCTACAAATGAAACATCTCCACCTGGCGCGTACAAAATACAACTTTCCCAAAAACCCGGAATATCACTTTAGTTACAAGCTCTGTCTCAAAATAGCTCTATACAACGTAAGGGAATTTACATAAAAAAGAAATCTATCTAAATCTTGAGTGGAAGTTGACTCGAAGGACTCTGCGGACACGGCAAAATTACTTTTCAATCTCCTGAAAGTTGCTGCTCGGACCCCTAGCCACGAAATGGAGCGCTGGTACTTGGATCTGCACACGAAAACAAGTGCAGGAAAGGGCATGAGTACACCACAAATTGGTACCCATTAAGTGCCAAGCCTAACCCTTATTGAGTAGTGACGAGGTCAGGTTAAGGCTCTAATTGATTCTTATAGTAAAATCGTTTAAAATGGAACAGAGAGATATAATAAGTTAAAGCAAAATAGTAGAAGCAATGAGCTAAACGAAAATAGCAACAGGGAGCCCTCGGCTCAGCACAACATATCTCACAGTAACAAGTATGCAATGCAGTACAGGGGGAAAGCTCCTGGAATCTCGGTCGTAGTCCCGATTTAAATATACCATGCAGTACAGGGGGAAAGCTCCCGGAATCTCATCTGTAGTCCCAATTTAAATATGCAATGCAACACAGGGGGAAAGCTCCCAGAATCTCGTCCATAGTCCCAATTTAAATATGCAATGCAATACAAACACCGGATACACTTTTCATTTAAAACAGTTCAAGAAAATCACAGGAAAACATATGGATAAAACTACCTAAACATGGTGCACATAGTAACAACTAGGGGAAGTTCAAGTAAAACAGGTACACATGCTACTTCCTAATCTAAACTACATAGTCAATACATGAGACAATGAAATAGGAATGTAATGATTTGAGTCATGAAGGGAAAAATGGGTTTTTAACAACAACGGCCCGTGTACGTACTCGTCACCTCACGTACACGGCGCCCAAACAACATAAAATAGTATTAAAATAGCCTAAGGGGAAGTCCCCAACACATGAGTTAGGCGAGCCACTTACCTCGACTGCGCTACTCAATTCAAAACCACGCTCTTGCCACGAGTATCCGACTCCGAATGGACCAAATCTATTCAATTCGATTGCATAATGTATATATCACTTTAAGGAATCAAAATAGCTAATAATTTCGAGGCTAATACACGAAATTAGGAAAATTGCCAAAAATTCCCCCGGACCTACGTCTCGGAATCGAGTGAAAGTTACGAATTTAGAACACCCATTCACTCACAAACTCACTCGAACAAGAACCATCGAAAACCGACGTCAAAATCTTATCAAATTCTCAGATTTCTAATTGGGGAAACTTATTCTGCTTTTAATGATTTTTCACCCAATTCATTGATTGCATAGAAGAATTTGCTATAGATACATGATATACAAGCGAAATAAGGTTAGGAATTGTTACCTATGAATCTTTTCCTGAAAACCCACTCTAAATGGCCTACTCCCGAGCTCCAAATCATTTTTAGAAGATATAAATTTAAAGCCCTCGAATTTGATTTAAACTGCCTAGCGATCATGCACCTGCGCCCCTTGGAGCGCACCTGCGGAAAATCCATCGCAGGTGCGAAAATTCACTAAAAGGACTGCGGCCGCACCTGTGATCACTAGGCCGCATCTGCGACTCCGCACCTACGAAACCCCAAACGCACCTGCGAGAAATAGTTGACCTTGACCAAGCCCGCACCTGCGAGCCCCTCTTCCACACTTGCGTGTCCGCACCTGCGGTTCCTCGTCCGCAGGTGCGAGACACCAGAACCAGCAATGGTTCAGTTGTTTCCTAGTTCAAAAAATCACCCGTTGAGCATCTGAACATCCCCGAGGCCCCCGGGACCTCAACCGAACTTACCAACCAGTCCTAATACCTTATCCAAACTTAGTCGGGCCTCCAAAACACATCACCTAACACAAAAATCACCAATTATACATGGATTCAAGCCTAAGAATTTATGAAATTTCCAAAATCTACAACCAATGCTGAAACACATCAAAAATAGTCTGAATGACATCAACTTTACACACATGTCACAAATGACACAACGGACCTATAGCCACTCTCGA
The DNA here is from genome assembly GCA_005239525.1 of Nicotiana knightiana. Classification (NCBI taxonomy): domain Eukaryota; kingdom Viridiplantae; phylum Streptophyta; class Magnoliopsida; order Solanales; family Solanaceae; genus Nicotiana; species Nicotiana knightiana. The sequence goes on from ML394568.1 coordinate 240,904, forward strand.
AATTCCATTCCGAGCCCGATATCAAAATTTCACCTATCGGTCGAAATCGTTGAATTTCTAACTTTCACCAATTCAAGCCTAAATCTACTACAGACCTCAAAAACACATTCCGGACACGCTCTTAACTCCGAAATTACCCAACGGAGCTAACGGAGTTGACAGAATCCCATTCCGGACCCGTCTTCATATAGTTCCAACTACGGTCTGATTTCTAAAGCTTAAACTCACATATAAGGACTATGTGTCAAAAAACTCTCCGAATTTCACCACTAAAAGTTCCGACAAGTCCCAAAAGCATAAATAGACATGGGGAAAATAGTTGCTAGGGGATAGGGGCGCTAACTCGCAAAACGACCTACCGGGTCATTACAAAGAGGCAACATGAACAATAACTTCAAATAATGGTAATTACTAATGAAAGAGGTAACATGAACAATAACTTCAGATAATGGTAATCAACAATGAAAGAGGCAACATGAACAATAACTTTAAATAATGATGATCAACAATGAAAGAGATAGCATGTAATAATAAAACATGCAACACGTTCAACTAAAGCATGAGAACAATTTATCAATTAGGATTAGAACGAGTATTCAATAAATCATTCAAGGCATGTAAGGATAGACTAAAACAAATAAGAATAGATAATTTAGAACATGATATGGCATTTTGATTAAGGCATGGAAATAGTCTAAGTAGATTAAACCGGTCAAATACCACGTACAACCCATGTACCCACTCGTCACCTTGCGTACACAGATTTCACATAGCACAAATGAATCAATCAATACCAATCCTAAGGGGTAGTTCCCTCTCACAAAGTAAGGCAATATACTTAACTCAGCTAGCCCAACTCAACCCTCTGAAATAGCTTTTCCCCTAATATTCGCCTCCATGCGGCTCAAATCTAACCAATAATGACTTACTAACATCAAATAATGCAAGAGAAACATATTAAAATAAATAAATCTCAGATCTTTATATTTTCTCAAAAAGTCAATAAAGTCAACACAGGGCTCACCTTGGATTCTGAATACAAGCTTACCCGAGCGGAGTCCGAACCAATACAAGCTCACACAAAGAATACCGACTCAATCGGAGTTCGAAAGCTCAACCAATTCGCCAAGCATCTATTGGGTTTTCCTAACCCAAGAGTCCAAACCACACTAGTATGGTCTCATATCTCCCGAAATACTCCTCCAAAAACTCGTCAAATTCGAGGTGGACAGGACACTTACCTCGCTCTGAAGTTCAATAACCGGATCCAACGACTCTCTAACAACACAAACTGATGCCCGTCGCTCCACAGCTAGTCAATAAATAAGCAAATCCATAAATACATACTTTAATACTCATTATATATCATTTTATAACAACTTCCAACTCCACTCAAAAGTCACCCTCGGACCCAACTTACCGGATTCCGAAAATTTCCGAAGATAATCATTACCCATAACACTACGAACTCAAATATATGATTTATTCCCAATTCCATGTCAAAATTTCGTGGTCAAAGTACAAAAATACTAAATTCTAGGTTTACAACCAAAAACCCCACAATTTCAACTAATTTCAATGTTTACATCCTTATACAAACCATGTATTTAACTTGTAATAGGTGGGAATCACTTATCTTGTCATTCTTGATGAAAATCTCCCCTTGAAGCTGTCCAAAATCGCCCCAACTAAGTGCAAAAAATGATAGAAAATGGGCCAAATCTCATTTTTATAAAATCTCACTGCCCAGCGACATCTCGCACCTGTGGATAACCCGTCGCAGGTATGATTTTAGCACAACCCAAAACCCCTCACTTCTGCGCCCCAACTAGTATACCTGCGGTTCTGCTTCTCCGGGCCTCAAGCGCTCCTGCGCTCGCAGACCTGCGCCTCCCTTTCTACTTCTGCGGCCCATGCCTTCTTGGCCAACCCTCGCTTCTGCGCTCCAACGGCTGCATCTGCGATCTCGCAGGTGTGGGAAATCCTTCGCACCTGCGGCCTATGACCAGCTTGCTCCCAGCAGCTTCTGCAGTCCACTTCCTCGCTTTTGCGAGGCCACTTCTGCGAATCTTTCACAGAAGCGGTTACACCAGCAACCATATTTCCCAGCTTTTCCTTTAGTCCAAAAATTGATCCGTTAACACTCCAGAATCCACCCGAGGCCCCCGGGACCTCAACCAAACCAACCAACAAGTCGTAAAACACCAGATGCACTTGGTCGAGCCTTCAAATCACATCAAACAATGCTAAAACCACGAATCGCACCCCAATTCAAGCTTAATGAACTTTAGAACTTCAAACTTCTACATCTAATGTCAAAACCTATCAAATCACGTCCGATTGACCTCAAATTTTGCACATAAGTCACATTCGACATTACGGACCTACTCCAACTACCAAAATCGAAATCTAAACCTGATATCATAAAGTCCACTCCCGGTCAAACTTCCCAAAAACCTTCAAATTTCTAACTTTCGCCAAATGACCCAGAAATGACCTACAGACCTCCAAATCCACATCTGGATGCGTTCATATGACTAAAATCACCATGCGAAGCTATTCCCAGACTCAGAATCCCAAATGGAAATCGAGAACATTGAAATAAACTTCAATCCAAATTCATGAAATTCTTCCAAAATGCCAACATTCCATAATAGGCACTGAAACGTTCTCGGGTCATCCAAAACTTGATCCGGACATACACCCAAGTCCAAAATCATCATACGAACCTATTGGAACATTCAAATCCCGATTCTAAGGTCGTTTACTCATAATTAAAACCCTAGTCAATTCTTCCATCTTAAATCTTCTGAAATAAGAATTTTCTTTCCAAATCAACCTCGAACTTCCCGAAATTCAATTCCGACCACGCGTACGAGTCATAATACCTAAAGTGATGATACTCAAGGCCTCGAACCGCCGAATGACGCACTAGGGTTCAAAATGACATTTCGGTCGTTACATTCTCTCCCACTTAAACATACGTTCGTCCTCGAACGTGCTAAAAACTGCTCCAAATTTGTCCGAAATCACTTTTTAACACCTCGTGCACCTACTCGTGCTACCACGACCCAATTGAGAACATTAGCTCGAGCCAATCTGAAGATCCTCCCTTTTATTTAATCAAGTAAGACTTAGAGTCAAATTTTAATATCTAAAATGCTCTTCCAGGCATGTTTTTAACATACGAACACCACATCAATCACTACACACTGTACCAAACATGATTGTATACCTTTACTGAATTCACACCATGCACCGCATAATTCACATGACCATAATAACACCCCTGGCCACAATAGCTGAAATCCCATGAATCTGATGCCCGCAACACACCTCATGACACATATAAGTCCTGTTTCAACTTTTGCAATACTGCCACAACGGACAAGATGTGTAGAAACTCATAACCACCTGCGGAATCACAATTTATGGAGTCCCTCCTCCTGACAATAACCATTACCTTATTTGGACTGAATAACGATATTTACTATTTAATATTCCTTATATAAATCCGGTTGCACCGATCCCAAGTCCAATAATCTCGTCTCACCAAGTACAAGTTGCTCAGGCAATAAACCACCTCAAACACTAACAAAAGTCTATATGATGTCAACATGTGCCAACAAGCTACTACTCGAATGTGATACATAAGGAAAAAATAAACTCTGGATCGAACTACTCAACTCACATAACTAATTAACCAACTAAAAAATGTTATGAACCTTCCCCAGAAATGAGAAACAAAACACACAAAAATAGATATGGGGAATTGTACTCAACATCGCGCTATTGCGGCATGCAACCCTATCCACACATGATACCATTGCGGCATGCAACCCGATCCAACCATGATACTCGTGGCGGCGTTCCACCCGATCCAAACGACATACCCTTGGTGGCATGTCACCCGATCCAACCAATGTAGCCGTGATGGCATGCCACCCGATCCACACATAATAATCTATATGGAAATACTTACCGATCTAGAATTCTCATACCTACGAAATGCCCGAATGTCAACCACAAGCACGCCAAGTGCATAATACTATCCTGGGGAGATAGATAGCGTCGTACGCTACAAAAGTCAAGCACGACTAAGGTGAAATAAATGACTTGCATCTCGAGAGCCATCCTGCTCATATAGCACTGCAAGCTACACAGGACCCTAACATATGTGTGAATAATCAAATTGTCTCACAACCCACATGGCATAATAAAGTATTACACGGAATAAGTGATGACAGAAATAACATCCCAAGCCCGAAGACTCCTCCATAAGCAATGCTATGTTGAAATGAACATATCTGACCTGATATAGAGCATACATTCACATTTGGGCTAATAACCTTTCAAAAATCCATAATCTCCCTTTTCCCATGACACCCAAGAACAACCATTAATCTGAAAAATCTCATGCGGTCCACAACCCAAGGAATAGAACTCCCGTCAGGTCTAATTTCCCTCACATTAGCGACAGTAACATAATCCCCATACTTGGCTCAATCTTTAACAATCAAGTGACTAGCATGTCAAACTCATACAAATCTTTCTGTGGGGCACACTCCCACGACCTTCCGCTCAAGTAGCAAAGTCTGCACATCCATACCACCAACCATTCTAATTCTGTAAAGAAAATCAAAAATCCGCAAGTCAATATACAAATTCTCTTCCACAAAACACCATTATCAAGTGACATTAAAGAGAAATTACATCTTGCTCTTAACATCTGAATTCACCCCCTGCTCATCCAACGTGGTGACAATCTATCAACACCGAACCGCAACCTTGACCTTCAACTTCCAGTCCCCATGTTGTTCACTGCACCTATCATGCCGCTATGTGATAACACACGTATTCACCATAACCCTTAAACTATTAGTGGGGATAAAACACTTCATTGGATATAAACATTTCACTTAACTCATTTCAGAAGAACCATTGCAACACACAAATGAATTCCCATAACCGTCGAAAATACAAACGTCAAGTCGTGATCTAAACTACCATAACTCTTCCGGAATCCATTTACACAACAAGGCCATTAGAATAAAATACTTCCCAAAACCAATCAAATTAGGGTGGGTGTCAAGCCTCGCACGTACCGCCATGAATCACATGTGTAACTCAACACGCTGAAGGAACTGATCACTGCCACCATTATGCCGATTCAACCATGCTAACCGATCCGACTTCTTCTAATTTACTCTGGACTTGCCTTAGAAAATATAATAGCTCCATTCAAAATATAACGAGCTCAATCTGCAATCATCATGAATTACCCTATTTCACGAGGTCACGTTGTCTCAAAACCCACGAACTAACTCATACCCTCATTGTGCACACTCGCATCTTCAACTGGTACACCCATTTTGATAATTGCTCTACTTATCCGAAGTTATTTTCTTCCATTCCTCAAATGTTACACCGCATACCGATGACACCATAGAACACTCCAAGTCCCTGTCATAATCCACTGCAAAAGCTCGATACTTAACTGCACCACGGACTTGAAATCCTCAGGCACCACACTTTAATTTTTTGAACCCACTAGGACCGTTGTTGGGAGTCACCCAATCTTGTTCCCGAATATAATCAAACTCCAAAGCCCTGCTAGCACACTAAAATCCCCTCAAAGAAGCACCCGACTGAATTACTTTCCTTGTACATCACATCTACACGAAGCATAAACTCTAAGTCTTTCCAAAATCTGAACATAAATTGATAAGGCCAAATATAGTACACATTCCTCAAATACCTTTCTTGAATTACCCTTGATGTTTTCTTTCCCTGGTCGTAATAACCACAAATACGTCGATAACCAGAAACCTCACAAGTAGACAACCACGCAATCCAACCATAGACGGTGGGGCTCCCGTACATAGTTTGAAGTTGCAACTACATAACCCTAGAACCCACCAAGATTCCTTCTACCCCAAATTGACATCAACTGAGATTCCAATAATACATTCTAAACTCAAAGTCATGTTGCATCCAAATAAAATTCGTGGATCTAGTCATTGCCCATAATGAATTCCCAAATTGCTCCAAACTTTCCTTAAGGCGTGTGGCCATCCTACCACAGAACCCATATGTTGCTCTACCACCCTTCCACTTTGGTTAAACCATCTCTTATACGAACTACTCGACTCCTGCTTTTCATACTTGACCCTTCTAGAAATTCAACCACCGCAAGCACCTCCTGCATGTCCTTCCTCATCCTTCGCTGCCCAATTGTTGCTTTAAACCCGAATCCATTTCTATAACGCTTGAGCTAAATTTCCACCAACTCCAAGCCTCCTAGAAGATCATACTTCTCAAGCCATCAACATTAGAAATACCCATTTGATTCTGATAGTACTACACCCTGCTATTCCTGACAACCGTTTATCCAACACTATTTTACACTACCTTGTCCCGAAGGCAAATTGATGAAGACCATAACACTGGAAAACCTTAACGTGTTCAACAAGGACGATGACACCACATCACAATTGAAAATTCCACTATGATCGAAAATACCAAGTCTCGTCATCTCATCAACCAAAGCCTCAACATCCGTGGTCTAATTGCCTTTCCTCCACCGGAACTAAATGCTGAACCCCTAAGCTGTGAATTGAGAAATCCTCCTTTCAAGTCATTCACTGCCGTGATCCATAAATAAGCACCCTACCATTACACAACCATTGTGCAATAGCAACGCATAAATCATCATAACAATTAGTGTCCAATATCAAAATCATAAGCAATACTGATACTGAGCTGAAACGGCAGAACATCTTTCTGCAAGGCGACGGCAATAGCTCGATCAAATACGTAGGGAGAAACATCCTACACCACATCTGCAACATCATTACAATTCCTTGATTCCCAATCGATAACAAGAGCTTCACGTCGCATAAGATTGAGTAGGAAGATAATAAAAGCATAAGCCCCAAAGGAATCAAATCGCACGACGAGGAATCACGAAGGAAAGTGCTCCTAACAACCCTGTAGCCTCTCGAAGATAAGTAAAAATGTCTCCAAACTGATCCATAAGACTCTACTAGATTTTCTCATGACTCCTAAGACCTAAGTGAACTTAATGCTCTGATACCAAGCTTTCACGACCCAAAATCCACTAAAGGTCATGATGACACCTAACATCGTGTCAGGCAAGGCAACAATAAGTGTTTAACTTAGTTACTCATTTTAGTATTTTTGAAATCATAATTTTCATCAATTAAGTTGTAATAAATTGAATTTACAGGGTTACTGATAATGTTTTCACTACTGCAATAAAGGACAACCCATAAGCACCCCAAAACCCGGTGTCATAAGTGCATGAGCATCAACTAGGAAATAAAATGAAATATAACATCTGTCTGAGAGACAATTTAGACAGGAGAATACAAATAACTCTGATGGAGACTCTGCAGGCTGCAGATCCTAACATGAAATGCAGCTCACGGTAAGTCCCTGCAATGGTCGCGCCTCTGCGCCCAGTAGATCACCAGACATATATGTACCTGCATAAAAATATGCAGCAAGTGTAGTATGAGTACGTAAATCAATGTGTACCCAGTAAGTATCTAACCCAATCCCAGATAAGTAGTGGCGAAAGGTTGACATCGACACTTACAAGTGGTCTAATAAGACAAATACAGTAAGAAGTAAACAAATATGGGGCAGAGTAATTAAACAAGTATAAATATGTGGTACAATCCTCCTCTCAACAATAAGCTCAACTCTCGATTAGCAGTCACCTCCTCAACCAGAGTATGTATGTATGTATATATATATATATATATATATATACATACATACATACTCTGGTTGAGGAGGTGACTGCTAATCGAGAGTTGAGCTTATTGTTGAGAGGAGGATTGTACCACATATTTATACTTGTTTAATTACTCTGCCCCATATTTGTTTACTTCTTACTGTATTTGTCTTATTAGACCACTTGTAAGTGTCGATGTCAACCTTTCGCCACTACTTATCTGGGATTGGGTTAGATACTTACTGGGTACACATTGATTTACGTACTCATACTACACTTGCTGCATATTTTTATGCAGGTACATATATGTCTGGTGATCTACTGGGCGCAGAGGCGCGACCATTGCAGGGACTTACCGTGAGCTGCATTTCATGTTAGGATCTGCAGCCTGCAGAGTCTCCATCAGAGTTATTTGTATTCTCCTGTCTAAATTGTCTCTCAGACAGATGTTATATTTCATTTTATTTCCTAGTTGATGCTCATGCACTTATGACACCGGGTTTTGGGGTGCTTATGGGTTGTCCTTTATTGCAGTAGTGAAAACATTATCAGTAACCCTGTAAATTCAATTTATTACAACTTAATTGATGAAAATTATGATTTCAAAAATACTAAAATGAGTAACTAAGTTAAACACTTATTGTTGCCTTGCCTGACACGATGTTAGGTGTCATCATGACCTTTAGTGGATTTTGGGTCGTGAAAGCTTGGTATCAGAGCATTAAGTTCACTTAGGTCTTAGGAGTCATGAGAAAATCTAGTAGAGTCTTATGGATCAGTTTGGAGACATTTTTACTTATCTTCGAGAGGCTACAGGGTTGTTAGGAGCACTTTCCTTCGTGATTCCTCGTCGTGCGATTTGATTCCTTTGGGGCTTATGCTTTNTTCAAATCAGAAAAACTTCCTGATACACTGTCCATTTTACAAATAATATGCATGATTCCATAGAAGGACTTTTACAGAAATGTCGAGGCGTACGACCTGTTCCCATCATAACCTGGTATATAACCATAGATACATCTATTATATATTTCCAATGCGAACGACCTGCTCCCATGAGAGTGTGGTACATAATCCTTCCAAGGCGAACGACCTAATCCCATAAGGTATGCGCACTACCGAGGGTCGAACGGAACGAACCATAGACTAAGAAAGATTTGATGGGTCCTTGACCCCACTCATGAAAGGACATGTGAGTTTTAGGAAATCTTTGGGGAAATCCCTTCGATGAGAACGCGTAAGCCGGGGAAAATTTGTAAGAGGATTACAATTATTCTGTTGAAAATCATAAAGTTCGTCTGATCTCTACAATAATGAGTCTACCACTCTACACAAGTCTAGTCTCAAATTTTTAACATGCAGTAAAGGAATCTAATATGCAAGAAACAACTCAAATAGTACAATTATAGCATGGTGTGAACCTGAGTCTACCCAGACAATAACATGAATATAGCTACGTAGGGACATGATGTAGCCCCCGAAACAAGTAGAAAATATCAATTACAACACATAGGGGTAGTTTCCCCCTCACAGAGTTAGACATGAGACTTACCTCGCTCCGAAGTTCTACAACCGGCTCCAAAGCCTCTCTAACAGCTCAAACCGATGTCTGTCGCTCCAAAACTAGTCAATAAATATGCAAATCCATAAATACGTACTCTAATACTCATTATAAATCAATTTATAACAATTTCCAGCTCTGCTGAAAAGTCGATAAAGTCACCCTCGTGCCCACATGCCCGGATTTTGAAATTTTTTGAAGATAATCATTACCCATAACAATACGAACTCAAATATATGATTTATGTCCGATTCCATGTCCAAATTTCATGGTCAAATTCCAAAAATACCAAATTCAATGTTTACTACCAAAAATCCCATAATTTCTACTAATTTCCATGTTTACATCCTTATACAAACCATGCATTTAACTTGTAATAGATGGGAATCACTTACCTTGTGATGCTTGATGACAATATCACCTTGAAGCTCTCCAAAATCACCCCAACCAAGTGAAAAAATGAGAGAAAATGGGCCAAATCCTGTTTTTATAAAAACCTCACAGCCCAGTGGCATGTCGCACCTCCAGTCTACTAGAATTAGAATCCGAACCCGATATCATAAAGTACACTCCCGGTCAAACTTCTCAAAAACCTTCATATTTCCAACTTTCGCCAAATGACCTCGAATGACCTATGGACCTCCAAATCCACATTCGGACGCGCACCTCAAACCAGAATCATACACTTCAATCCAAATTCATGAAATTCTTCCAAAATGCCAACATTCCACAATAGGCGCCGAAACGCTCTCGGGTTATCCAAAACATGATCTGGACATACGCCGAAGTCCAAAATCATCATACGAACCTATTGGAACTTTCAAATCCCGATTCTGAGATCGTTTACTCGGAATTTAAACCTTAGTAAATTCGTCCAACTTAAAGCTTTCGGAATGAGAATTTTCTTTTCAAATCAACTTTGAACTTCCCGAAATTCAATTTCGGCCACGCGTACGAGTCATAATGCCTGAAGTGAAGCTACTCAATGCCTCTAACCGTGGAATGACGCGCTAGGTCTCAAAACGACCGGTCAGGTCATTACAATTAATATCCGAACATTATTTTTTAATTGATTTTCCTGCTAACTGTCCTTAGAACTATCAAAATGTTTAATTTGCATGTGTCATGCAGTACTTATTACAAGAATTTATGGACTTCCACATGTATTTTTTATGTTGGTTGTTATTAAAAGGTTCCCAAACTAAAAGTGATCTACTAAGGTTTTAAATTTAAATGGGTCTATAAGACGCTTTCTAAAGTATGTGGTCTTATGTGTAGATATTCGGATGTAATATTTATTTAATAATGGGATAAAATAAAAATACATAAATCTATACAACTATTAATAAGGTTACAGTCCCCCGGATCCGAAGTACGGTTTTCTTTTTGGTATCCCATTGTTAGAAAGAGAAAGCGGCTTACGTCGATTTGAAAGACCGTAGACCTTGAAGGATTTCGCTAGTTCTTACGGATTCAGATATTATTTCAAATCTAGTTTTTATTCTTAATAATTTAACATGATAAGTCATGGGTAAATATGATAGTCTTCAACTTAAATAGTTGTTGCAGCAATTGGCATAAGAGTCTGATGTTCTGTCAAAAATGCATATATTTAACCATTATTGTCTCACATTATAGCACTTTTAATTATTTCTTATGTTTTAATTATATTACTTTATGCTTAATATTATATTTCAATTGTGTATGAATAAAACAGTGTGATGATGAAGAGATGTGGAGCAAAAATTGAATAAAATGCGGGAAAAAAAGAAAAAAAAGAATAAAAAAAAGGGGAGGGGGGGACACCCTTTGGATTTTATCCCCCCAATTGAAAGACACAGAAAAGAAAGGAATTAAATTTTAATCAAGGAATTAATGACGGAAAAGCTCACTGGATCTAACACCAGGGTGCGCTGCCCTAGACGCTGTGGTCACGTGGGTTTTCTTAGTTTGCTCGGGACAAGGTTATTTCGGTTTTACACGGCCTCAACTCGTATAAAAGTATTTCTCAACCTATTTGGAGGATATCGAACATACTTTGAAGGATAATTCATGTGGGGAAACACACACCACGTTTAGAGGAGGTTTCTAACTTGTTTTCTTCTCATCTATCCCTTTAACTTTATAGTTTATTAGTTCTAGAGTTTTTGGTGCCACATGAATATTGTAGTTTGAAGCTTGACTTATTCCTATTATTTTATCATATTGGTTTATTTAGTCAATCTTGCACTTAATTATTTGATTGTTTGATCACCAATTGAATACTATCTACAAATCTAAGATTGAATTCGGGATAGAGAATTCTTGATTGCATATAAGATTGAGTAGAGCAAGATCTACTCTAAGTGGGGGGCGGATTTGCGGTTAGGATAGGAATATACCTAATTTCCTTGATTGTTTATTATACGGGAATTATTAATACGTTCTTGTTAATTCGAATTCCATAAGAATATAGGCGTTGGATTAGCTTGAATAGGCGAGTAGTACTTCGGGAGAAAGCTACGAGAAATAGTAACCCTGTCAACCAATAAACCGGTTAAATTAATTAGACGGTTTAAGTAAAAAACTCAACGGGATTGTTAGCTAACTCATAGCTCTAGAATATTTTCTCCCATTGAATTCATATCTAAGATTGAAGACTCCGTTTCCTTTAATTTCATAGTTTACTATTCTAGATTATTTTAGTTAAATATTCATACTTTAGGATTCGCTTGGATAGATTAATTGCTTGATTTAATTTAGTTGATAGTTAATCACAAGTCCCTGTGGGTACGATATCTGGACTTACAGTCCTATGTTACTTGTCGACCACGTATACTTGCGTATGCATTTTGGAACAACAAGTTTTGGCATCATTGCCGGGGACATAGAAATTAACTATTTTACTAGATTAGATTTTTACTTTTATCTATTTATGTTTATTATTTTAGTTTAGTGTAGTTAGTATTATATTTTTTTATATGGAATATTTGAACGAAAAGTGGTGAGATAGTAAGTATTCTTGTTTGTGTGATCCTTGTCCATATTGTAAACGATCTCAATTGTGGCAATATTGTAAAAATATTTCGAATACCGAGTTGTGTGCACCATCTCAATCATGTAATATTTGTGGTGAAAATTGGAATAATTGTCCTAAGTGTTGTTATCCTACTCCAATCCCTTATGCTGGTTCTAATAATTCTTGTGAGTTTGGCAGGAGTAACGAATTGGATGATGTGGAACATGATGTTCGCCTTCTTGATATGCACATGAAATATTAGAGGAATATGGAGGTTTCCGAGAGAAAATTAGAAATGAGATACAACACTTTATTGAAGGAAGAGCTGAACTAGAACAAGAGATCGACTAATTTGGCAGTTTTATTTCCGACTTGGAGGCTCAATTGAGTGCAAAGGTTGATGTGTGCAACACCCAACAATTTAGTGATGATTTGTGTGAAGTTGAAAAGATTTTCTAGGCAAAATTGAGGAGCTAAAAGGAGAATACAAATTATTAGACCATGTTCTTATGGATGATGTTGAGGATGTCAAAAGTAATACAGTTTTGGAGTTGGGGCGTGTTAGTCTTCATTCTAATAATTTTTCTACATTATGTTTGGATGTAGACATAGAGATCGAGCCTTTAGAGAGATGTATAGATGAAGAACAAGACACTTATATTCTGAAATTTGTGATGCCCATGAGACAAAATGACATTCCTCACTTAAAGGCCAAGAAGTGCAAGATGCGATACCTATTGCTTGGTTCCTTTATTTTTACACCATCGTCCCAGGAACGTGATAGAAAAATTGATGCAAAGTTGGGGGCGCAATTCATATCCTCAAGTTGAAGGAGAAGTGGTGAAGCTATGGCGTCGTGCCACGACTATTAATAAGGCACTTGTTGGGAGGAAACCTAATTTTATTTTTTTCTTCTTTTTATTTTTATTTTTTTTATTTTTATTGTGTTATTTTTGTAGTTTTATTTTTGTGTTTTGTAGGAGTAGGAGCATGGAGTCACAGCCAATAGGCGAATGCAAAAGCGACCAGGTGGTTGAAACTGAGTGTGAGACACCTGCACAAAGAATCATACCTGGGAGAAGTCTGAGTATCCTTGAGATGCTAATGCTTCGGCCTTTGGCCTACCAGGGAATCTCTTTTATCCTATTGTTATTTACAATGTGCATTGAGGTCATCACACAATTTTAAGTGTGGGGTGAGGAGATTATTTGGGTGATTTTCTGTGCTATCCTAGCTTAATTGTAATATTCTTTATCAGTGTAGCGATTTTTCCAAAACAAACGAAAAAAAATTCGTAAAATTTGGACTTTTACCGACGATGGATTTTGTGGATAGTTTTCTTGAGGGATTAAGGTCCAATGAAAAAATAACTAAAAATATTTTTTTCTAGTTATTGTTAGTTAGGTAATAATCCCTCTTGGTTTTCTTTTTGCATCGGTTCTTTTCCAGGGGATGTAACTTGAACCGTGTAATTTTTTTTATTTTTAGGATTAGATTTCTTTAGGTGTAGTAAAAGAGGGAGAAGAAAAAAAACTTTTATTACTTGTTTGATACTAGCATATTTAGGCCCAAGCTTGAGTTGTTCTTTCCTATGAGTGCTTGAGTAATGAATAAAATAGCAAACTTTCTAACACTTAAGCTCAAGGTTGTGATGCTGTACATAGCTTATTCTTATTTTATTGTTCGCTATGATCCTGTCTCTCTTAGAGCAGAATTGATCCATCTTGATTGATACTTGTGCCATGTCTAGTGAGGAGTTCTTACATATATTCCATATTTTGCATCTTAGTCTAGAACTTGCCCTGCATGTTATTGAAGCGAAATAAAGTGTTGCTCTGGTTAGAAGATGGTAATATGCTTTCTTTGGTATTTCTTGTGAATTTTAGCCTTTTCAGATATTGTACCACTAGTTAGCTCTCTGAGCCTGTAGCCTTTTTTTGGAAGCCGTATTTTTGCCTTTATTCTTTTGTCGAATCCCTAGTTTTTGCACCCTGCTTCCTTGAGAACTATTGCTTAGAATGTGATATTAATTGATAAATTTGAAGAAAGGGATGGTTAAGTGAAAAATGGTGACCAACGATAGCTGCAAAGTGATGAAAAAGCCCTTTTGAAAATAATGTGACATGAAAAAAATAAAAGAGAATGAAAAAAAAATTGCTTTGAAAAAAAAAATTAAATGTTCTTGATATGAGGGAAATACTTATGAAACAATTGATGAATAGAAGTCTGAAAATAAAGTGAAGAGATGAAAATAATGAGTGATGAAGTCTAAAAAATACAAAGTGTTTAGGTAACTATAAGTCACTATTATATAGTTCTCCTACTCGTCCCTTATCCAACATTACAACCCGTTAAAATCCTATTTAATTCTATTCGAGCATGCTTAATTAGTATAGATGTACATAATGGGAAAGCTTATGGTTCTTTGTGCATACATGTGAATTCATTTGTGAGTGCGATAGTTGTTCTTTGATGCTAAGTCCTTAAATTTGTATTCGTTCTTTGATTTGAGTGTATGGACTATTTATTCTTGTGAGGGAATTTGTTTCATGATAGATTGGTGATGTTATTAGCTTCTTTGACAGAGTAGGTGAGCGATGTTAAATTTGGTGAATTAGAGTCCCCTCTGAGATTAGGAGGTTAGAAGTTTGTTGTTTGTTTGTGACTTGTATATCTTGCATGATGTAAGGAAGTGTATATCTGATGGTTTGAGTTGCTATAGGGCCTAATTGTTATGATCTACCGAAGTTGTGGTGTTTCTAGGCTTGACTTATTGAGAGTGATTTTAATATTTACTCGAGGACGAGCAAGAGTCTAAGTGTGGGGTGTTGATGTTCCGCCAAAATGCATATATGTAACCTTTATTGCCTCACATTATATCACTTTTAATCATCTCTTGAGTATTAATTATATTACTTTATGCTTAATACTATATTTGAACTGTGTAGAAATAAAACAGTGTGAAGATGAAAAAATGTGGAGCAAAAATTGAATAAAATGCGGAAGAAAAAGAAAGGAAGAAAAAAGGAATTAAAAAAAAGATGGGGCACACCCTTTGGATTTTGTCCTCCCAATTGAAAGACAAAGAAAAGAATAGAATTACATTTTAAGCAAGGAATTAATGACGGCAAAGCTCACTGGATCTAACGCCAGGGCCAGCGCGAGGCGCTGCCCTGGACGTTGCCCTGGACGCTGCGTTCGTAGAGGCTTTTCTAGTTCGTCCGGGACAAGGTTATTTCGGTCTTACACGGCCCCAACTCGTATAAAAGGAGTTCTAAACCTAATTTGGAGGATATAGAACATATTTTGAAGGAGAATTCACGTGGGGGAATACATACCATGCTTAGAAGAGGCTTCTAACTAGTTTATTTTTTTCTTCTCTTCTTTTAACTTCATAGCTTACTAATTCTAGAGTTTTGGGTGCTACATGAACATTGTAGTTTGAAGCTTGAATTGTTCTTATTATTTTATCATATTGGTTTATTTATTCAATCTTGCGCTTAATTGTGTGATTGCTTGATCACCAATTGAATACTATCTACGAATCTAGGATTGAACTCGGGAGAGGAAATTCTAGATTACATATAAGAATGAGTAGAGCAAGATCTTAACTGTAAGTGGGGGCAGATTTGCGGTTAGGATAGGAATACACCTAATTGTCTTGCTTTGTTATTATACGGGAATTATTAATGTGTTCTTGTTAATTCTAATTCCATAGGAATATAGGCGTTAGATTAGCTTGATTATGTGAGTAGTACTTCGGGAGAATGCTATGAGAAATATTAACCCTGTCAACCAATAAACCAGTTAAATTAATTAGACGGTTTAAGTGAAAAACTCAAAAGGGATTGTTAGCTAACCCATAGCTCTAGAATATTTTCTCCCATTGAATTCATCTCTAAGATTGCACAGACTCTGTTTCCTTGAATTATATAGTTCACTATTCTAGATTAATTTTAGTTAAATATTCATACTTTAGGATTCACTTGAATAAATTAATTGTTTGGTTCAATTTAGTTGATAGTTAATCACAAGTCTCTGTGGGTATGATAACTGGACTTACAATCCTATATTATTTGTCGACTACGTATACTTGCGTGTGTGTTTGGGAACAACATAGTCTATGTCATGTGTTGAATCATTAAATTTTTTTTAAGTGTATTTGAAAAATTAATGACTAAAGTGAAGCTTCCGGACTTCCATCTCGAGGTTCGCCCTCCGGTACTACTGCTGCCAAAGTGAAGCTTTAGTTTAATTAAGTTAAAGCTTTTTCCTATTGTTTATTTTAGAAATTATAAGGGGGGAAAGGGGGAAAAGAATTTTGTGGTGGCAGTAGATGATTTTAATAAGGTAAATATGCATTGCCTTTTGAAGTTGCTGTCATTTGGCATCTTCTGGGTCATATAAATTAAAGTACTTAGGTTTGATGGTCTCTGCCACGAACATGGGATGTTTTAGCCTCATATACATCTTCTTGCCAGCATTGTATTACCTTGGATTCTATGATTTATTTAGTTGTTTCCAACTAATAAAATTGAATTCCGGCAGTATTCTTGGATATATTTTGGGGTTCACCATAATTTATTTGACTTGAACATTTATATGTTATATTTGGGAGTAAATTTGAATATTAGTAAAATTATATATTTTGGAATCAAAACATTGAAGCTAGATGTTGCCAAAGTGTGCTCACTAGTAGAAATTTATTTGTTTTAGTAGGCGTTTGGACATAAAATTATAATTTTTGAAACAAAGTGGTATTAAGAGTTAAATTGAAAATTGATATTTGAAATGAAATTAAGTTTGAACACTGAAAAAGTGGTCAAAATTACTTTTTGAATTTTGAAAAACCCATTTTCCAAAAATCTCCGAAAACTGACAAAATTTCATGAAGAAACACGCTTTTGAAAAAAATATCGAAAAACGGAAAAATATTCTATCGACAAATAGGTCATTAGAATATAAAAGGTTGTGTGCTTGTAAACTATGTCAATATCGGTCCAAAGGAATGTCAATGTTTAACAGAATTACACTGCATTTTTATGGTAATAAGCACGTGATTATTGTTTGGTTTTAAGTGTGTAATAATAAATTAGACCAAAGAAAAAAATTATTATTCGCATATTCGTTTATTATCAGTATTTGATTACTATACCAAGATACCATTTACTAGTTAATATTTTGTTCAAAAATAAAATATTAATGGAATGACCGATACTTATTTTATTCAAACTTATTTTTATGTTTGTTTTAAGTATTTTGTGAGCTTATTTCGTTATTGTTGTTCTCTGATTCAGTTGAAATTACTCCCGTAAGTATTATTGTCCCATCAATTCAATTCTCATATTAAATGGCACTATCATCAAATTATGGCAAGAGAACCACAAAATAGTTTTTGGAGTCAAGGATTTCAACATTCCATTAAAGGTTTATTCTCAGTCATCTCTTACCGATATGAGTATTTTTTATGAAAAGAGGGAGATAGAAAGGTGGGAGATATCAAATCTCATGTGTATGATGATCATAAAGAAAGTTATTCCAGAAATATTGAAGGGCACTATATTTTGAAATGTTACGATCCAAATTTCCTCTCTATTAGGTATCGTGATGGCACCTAGTCTTAAAGATTAGGTAAGCCTACTTTCATGGAATAGCAACAATAATAAATAGAATGTAATATTTTTCTAAAATAAAGAATTCTTTATACGTTACATATTCCCAAAAACTCGATAGTACAAGTCATAAGCTCTACAAAGAGTTTTACTACAACTTCTAAATATAACTGTTAGGGGGTAAGTGAAACCAGTGTAAATATAAAATAGAAAGGTGACTCCGAAACCTCCGAACGCAACAACAGGTTACCTTGAGTCTCCTCAGCAAGAGTCCGCACAGCTACTAACAATCAATACCTGGATCTGCACAAAAAATGTGCAGAAGTGCAGAATGAGCACACCACAATAGTGCCCAGTAAGTATCAAGACTAACCTCAGTGAAGTAGTGACGAGGACTAGTCAAGACACCCACTGGTCTAATAAATCAACAGGCATAAATATAGGAATGACAGGGCATGACACCTATCTAATGACTACACAACATAGTTAACAACACAACAACTGCAATGCGGAAGGAAATACAATAATTAACGACGGAACATAATAAAAATACACAGAAGGATGGACGGGAACACAACCCAAGTCCGGAAATCACAACACAATAAGGACAAGTAGTAACTCAACACTATATTAGTCTGCACACAAGGCCTTGACCAGAAATACTATTAAAATGGTCAAATCTTCGAGAGTAAACTTTCACCCGCAATTTTCTATATTGAAAACTTTAACGTAAGATCCTTTTTAAAGGGAAATTCTTTTGAAATATAATTTTCCCAACAGATGTCTCTCAGACATAATTATCTTCAAGATCAAAGCTTTTTAAATATATTTTTCCAAAGAAAGTGTCCTTAAAATATAGTTTTTGTGCAACATAAATATTTTTCAAATATTCTCTTCAAAAGGGATATCCTTCAACATAATTTTATTTAACATAAACATTTTTCAAATATCATTTTTCCAAAGGAATGTCCTTCAACATAGTTTTATTCAGGATACTTATTTTTTTCAAATTGGACTTTCCAATATAATTGTCTTTCAAACATAATTCCTTTGATAAAATTTATCGGGATCCCGTCCCGTAGTCCCGAATTCATCACACAATACAAAGATCTCCCGGAATACGTCTGTAGTCCCAAAATCAATATGCAGTACAGAGGGAAAGCTCGTTGAATATGTCCGTAGTCCCAATTTAAATATGCAGTACAGAGGGAAAGCTCACGGAATACGTCTGTAGTCCCAGTTTAAATATGTAGTACAGGGGAAAAGCTCCCGGAATACGTCTGTAGTCCTAATTTAAATATGCAGTACAGGGGAAAAACTCCTGGAATGCGTCTGTAGTCCCAATTTAAATATTTAGTGCAAAAACCAAAGACAACAACTATAACACGGCAGAATACTCGTACATCACCACATCAAATACAAAGCAACCAGGACAATGACACAAGATACGGCGAATAAATAAATACAAGAACTTCAATTCACAAAGAAACAGTAGAACATCGTTCACAAGAATAATCACGGCACAGAATACTAAGTGCAAAAGGGAACAACTTAACCAGGGAAAAACAAGACAAGCAACAAATCCACAAATTCAAGTCAACAATAAGAAGACAACACAAGTCAAATAATTCCAAGTAAGGACAAGTCGACTAAGATATAGAGTATCTAAGCAATCATTAAAGGAATTCCCGACCACAGAAAAATCATCATGAAAACCTCAAGAAAATCCTCCACCATGTGGTGAAGATGGCCATCATACAACGTTGAAAATTCATTGGTTCATTGCATAACCCAAATGACATCCATGAGAATGCGAAAGTACAATAGGGACATGTGAAAGTAGTCTTCTCTTGATTCTCAGGGGCATTAAGAATTTTATTGTAGCCGGAATACCTGTCAAGGAAACAATAGAAAGCACGGCCGGCCAACCTATCAAGCATTTGATCAACGAATGGAAGTGGGAAATGATCTTTCCTTGTGACTTTGTTAAGCTTGCGATAATCCATACGCACTCTTCACCCGTTCATCGTTCTTATAGGAATCAACTCGTTCTTGTCATCGATGACAATAGTCATGCCCCTTTTCTTTCGGACACATTGCATCATAGAGGTCCACGAGCTATCGGAAATGGGGTAAACAACCCTGGCATCCAACTACTTTATGATCTCCTTCTTGACCACCTCTTGCATTGCGTCATTTAGTATTTTTTGATGTTCACTGGAGGGTTTGCAATCCTCCTCCAAAATAATCTTGTGCATGTAAAAGGTAGGGCTTATACCCCGAATATCCGCCAATATCCATCCAAAAGCTTTCTTCCTCTTTTGTAGCACCGCCAAAGTAGAGTCTACCTGCACGTTAGTCAAACAAGAGGGAAGAATAACAAGTAAAGTAGAACACGGGCCAAGGAATTCATACCTGAGATGTAGAAGCAATGGCTTTAACTCCAATGTGGGAGGCTCCTCGATTGAAGTCTTTGTTGGAGGAGTCTTTCGATTTTCAAGGTCAAAGGACAATTTGTGGGGTTCATAAGTGTACGACCCCATTCCTTGCACTGCATTCACACATTCGACATATCCATCCTTCTCATCATCATCATCATGATTAATAAATACGACCTCCAAATTATCATCAACATTCATCATGGCACTAGCATCATCGACAATCACCTCGGTCACTAAGTCCACAAACGAACATACTTCATTGCTATTCGGTTGCCACATAGATTTACACACATGGAAAATCACCTTTTCATCACCCACCCGAAATATGAGCTCGTCGGCTTCCATATCAACAAGTTCCTTCCCCGTAGCAAGGAGGGTCTACCCAAAATAATAGGCACCTCGTAGTCCACTTCACAATCAAGAATCACAAAGTTTGCCGGGAGGATGAACTTATCAACTCCAAACAACACATCATCAATAATACCCAATGGTCTCTTCATAGTACGATCAGCCATTTGTAGCCTCATAGAAGTTGGTCTTGATTGCCCAATCCCCAACGTTTTGAAAACCGAGTAGGGAATCAAGTTGATACTCACCCCTAGATCAAAATACATTTGGCAAAGTCGGTGCTTCCAATGGTGCAAGGGATTGTGAAAGCGTCGGGATCATCTAATTTTGGAGCCATTGAGTGCAAAATTGCACTCACTTGATGTGTCATCTTTATAATCTCATAATTCATCGACCTTTTCTTTGTCACCAAATCCTTCATGAACTTTGCATATCCAGGCATTTGCTCTTACGCCTCAACCAATGGCACATTAATAGATAAGCTCTTCATCAAGTCAATAAACGTTTTGAATTAGTTCTCGCCATTTTGCTTGGCAAGCCTTTGAGGGTATGTAGGAGGAGGCCTTGGCATTGGTGCCTTAGCCTTTGGCACTACCGGTTCCGGTATGTCAACGATGTTTTCCCTAGACTAGTTCACTTCTTCTTGAGTCTCCTCCACATTTTCATCAATATGAATTCTCACTTCGTCATTTTCTTGCACCACAATTTTTGGAATCTTATCTTCTTGAATCACTTGTTCATCATCCACAATTCTTCTTTGACTTGAGGTGGTTGCATCCCCACTTTTTCCACTCCTTGTAGTCACGGCCATGGCATTTCCCGTGTTGTTCCCACCCTTCGGGTTCACCACCGTGTCAATTGGTAGTGCCCTCTTAGGATGAATGTTCAAAGCTTACGAGATTTTCCCTAATTGAAATTCCAAATTGCGAATTGAAGTGTTGTGAGAGGCTATTTGAGCATCGAAGTCGACATTCTTATCCATAATTTGTTTGAACATGTTCTCAATTCGCCCCATCTCATTGTTAGAAGAGCTAGGACCATGGGAAGGATTAGGAGGCGGGTTTCTTGGTTGTTGATACATCGGGGGCCTTTGGAAGCCCGACCCCTGATTCCCTTGGTTATTATTTCAACCCCCTTGGTTTTTGCCTCCCTAATATCCTTTATTATTTCCACTCCAATTGCCTTGGTTGTTTTGACCATTCCAATTACCTTGATTGTTTTGATTTTTCCAATTACCTTGGTTGTTACCACCGCTCCAATTGCCTTGGTTGTTTGAGTTCCAATTCCCTTGATTATATTGATATCTCCATTGTTGTTGATTCGGGACTTGAGAGTTGTTTATTTGCCCTTGGAAGTTGTTCACATATTATACTTCATCCTCTTGTTCATTGTATGATTCATCTTGGTCAAACCCACTATCTTTTTGCACATATTGATACATATGGTTTTGCACTTGTTGACCCTTTTGCCTTCGCTTGTTCACCATAATATTTACACCTTCCATTGCATTTTCTTGCTTAGGACCTTGAACTTGTTGAAGCTGAGCTTTTGCTAATTGATTCATTATGGTGGTCAACTCGACAATTGCTTGCCCATGATCATGCAATTCTTTATGTAGGTGAATCACATTTGTATCACCTTGAGGAAAATTTTCTCTACTTTTCCATGCCGATGAAGTATCCACCATTTCATATAAGATCTCACAAGCTTCGGCATATGGTGTTGTCATGAAATTTCCACCGGCAAGTTGGTTGACCACGCATTGATTGGTAGTATTGATCCCCCTATAGAAAGTTTGTTGAATCATAGCCTCCTTCATATCATTGTTTGGGCACTCTTTTACCATAGTACGGTACCTCTCCCATATCTCATGAAAAGGCTCATTGGGTTCTTGCTTGAATGCTAGAATCGTCTCTAAGAGTAGCCATATGCCCGGGAGAAAAGAATTTGGCAATGAATTTCTCCGCAAATTCATCCCATGTACGGATAGAATAGTTTGGCAATCTTTCTAACCAATCCAAGTATTTCCCCCATAGAGAGAAGGGAAATATCCTCAACCTTAGAGCATCCTCGGAGACATTGGTATATTTACTCCCCCAGCAAGTGTCCACAAACCCCTTCAAGTGTTTGTATGCATTTTGACTTGGAGCTCCGGTGAAGAATCCTCGTTACTCTAGAAATGTGAGAATAACATTAGTGATTTGGAAGGTCCTCGCCCTAATGCGGGGAGGGACTATGGAACTTGCATATCCTTCATTTGGTAACACCCGTTTTGGATCTGCTCTTGGTGGATGTGGGGGAGGGATGGGAACATTGTAATGAGGCGGCCGTCCTCGTCCATTTTCTTGAGGTTCAAGAGGAACCTCGTCAAATTGGTCATCATCCACATCCTCCCCAATGGAAAGTTTCCGAGAGGAACATAGTTGTTGAGAGCCATTTTTGTACCTACAATTGGTTCACAAAAAGATTAGTAACCCAGAAGGAAAAGAAGACAAGTCACACACAAAAAAAAAAATATATCTAAATCAATTTTTAGCTCCCCAGAAATGGCGCCAAAAATTGATCTCGCCCAAATCACACCTCAGATTGGGATTGTGAAGTGATCAATTGCAATAATAATTACCCAACAAGGAATCGGGATCGAATCCACAGGGAGCATATATGGGATTAGGTATATACTTGGACTAAGCGCGTAAAGTGTCTAAGTTGCACTTCAAAAAACTTTGCTTTGACTTTTTGAGTCTACTTCTAAATTATGCTACGTTTTGCAAATGTAAAATACGAAACTAGGGAATAATATTTGTGTTGTTGTTTTTCGAGTATGTAAAAGACCTAGGGCTGTGACTTTCACCTAGGTGTTTTCCTAATGGGTTTTGGGCTTTAGATCATGTTTCGTTGGACGTGATGTATTATAGCAATCAACACACAATTACCCACTCAATACCTCTTGGTAAGAGAGTGGTTTTGTCCAATTTGGCTTTCTCAAGTCCAAATGGGTAGTGCAGAAAATAGTTGATAGATGCTCAAGTCGGGTTTTACTATCTCTATATTCAATCCTTTAATTGGGACTATCAATCTCTTGAGTTCATCCCAATTTCTTGTTAGCCAAGTTTTCCTAGACTTAGTCTCTCTTTCTCAAGAGGAGACCAAGTCCAATAGGCATGATCTAATGTTTGCAACCATTAACTTTACAATTAAAAGCAAGAACTAGGCTAAACATTACACACCCAACCATAAAGAATCCCTAAATCAAACACCCATTAGGTACCCACACTAGGTTTGGGTCACAACCCTAGCTAAAAGTTTAGCTACTCATAGTGGGTGATGAAGAATATAAAGAAGAAAAGATGATTAAAATTATATTGAATGATAAATAGATGAAAATCCAAAGTAAAATCAAAAAGATATGATAAATTTTCCTAAACTAGTAAATAAAAACGGCTACAAACTTTCAGGTATTCAAAACTTAACCTAATTTCGTCCAAAAAGACCATTTATACACAGCTGAAATTTTCGGATAAAAATGCCCTTTCTGAGGTTATGCAGTCGCACAATTCTGTGTGTGGTCCGCACTTTGCTGCAGCTCTATACATGAGTGGTTTCTACGGCCGCAAAATTCTGAACTAGGGCCGCACTTCTTAAGTTCTGCGAACCGCACAATTCTGTGTGCGGCCGCACATTTGATTTCTGCGGCCACACAATTATAGTGTGGTCTGAAAATCTTGATGGTCTTGTATTTCCAACTCTCTGAACCTTGAATTCTACATCCACACAATTATTGCACGGTCCACACTTTGCATTACGGGACTGTTAAATGTTCTTCACGTTCTGCGGCCGCAGACAGAATTCTATAGTCCGCACTTTAGCCTTTTTGCTTGTGTTTTGTCCTTGTTCAAAAACACTGCTCCTTGAGTTGAATTTCATCACTTTGGATCATTTTTCATTACTCCTGCAAGTAAGCATATTTCATCAGTTTTTGAGAAGACCTTTAAACATTTTTGAACTAAAACAAAAGTCAAAAGACGCAAATAAGTAGTCAAAATCCCTACCTATCACACACCGCCAGACTTGAGCAGTATGTTCCACCTGTATATGCCATATCAAAACCCACCTTTACCGTACTCGTCACAATCAAAGTTCCATACAAGATTGATCAATATGGTGAGATGGAAAAAGAAGCAAAGTACAAGGAGAAGGAATCAGTGTCAGAATAACTACGAGTGTTTAGAAAGAAGATAAAGAATCTCCAGGTTGCTCGATGAAGCGAGAGCCTAGATTATGAGGACTTGTGTATACATCCTGATGTAGACATGCCCGTAGGGTATAAACCTCCAAAATTGACATGTTCGACCGAGCAGGTGAATGTTATGCGCATTTGAGGGCCTACTGCGACAAATTTGTTGGGGTAGGAAGAAATGAAAAGTTGAGAATGAAGTTATCTATAAGGAGTCTGATTGGAGAAGTGCTCACTTGGTATACCCGCCAGGACCCTAGAAACTGGAGAGAGTGGAAACACATGGCAGAGGATTTTATGAATTGTTTCCGGTTTAACACTATAATCACTCAGATAGGTTCGCCCTAATAAATTTTCTGAAAAAACCCTCGGAGACATTTCAAGAATATGCTCGCTGTTGGAGATTGGAAGCTGCAAGGACCCAACCCCCACTAGACGATAATGAGCTAACCAAGTATTTCATCAGGGCCCAAGAGGGGATTTATTTTGAAAGTATGATGGGTCAGAAATTTACTGAGCTGCTTAAATGGGAGACTTTATAGAAGAAGGCATCAAATATAGAAAAATACATTCAATGGCCGAGCTGCAAGCTGTCAGCAAGGCAATACAATCTGGTTCCATAGACAGTGGAAAGAAGAACAAGGAGGAAGTGACAATTTGTCCCCTACTATTAGTCCAGTCCTCCCCGTAGAAAGAACTCCTACCTTGTGAACACGAATTCCTCACATCAACCCCTCTACTCCCCAATAAACAACACCCAACCACCATATTACATTGCTCAATCTCAATACAACCACCCCGAGCCATATAAATCCAAACCCACCATGACCATATGCCCCAGTCCAAACCACGACCCATCAAAATAGACCTGCCTATGCACCTCGACCATGCCCAAATTTATAAGAATGAAATCCCAGAAACTACACTTCTATTGTTGAACCCTTAGCCCAATTGTTTGAAAGGATGAAAAGATCCGGATTAATATACCCAATGTAAGGGAGAATTTGTGACCAACCCTCCAAATATTTTGACGCAACCAAGAGTCGTGCCTACCATTTGGGTGTTCCTGGGCATGATGACTATTATAGACTGAAGAATAAGATTGAGTCACTAATCAAGAGTGGATCCATCAAATGTACCCTAGATCCACCGAATGTGGAGCATAACCCACTTCTAAACCATAGAAATAAGCGGACCAACATGTTGGCATTGGACGAGGATTATGATATCAAAGGGACCATCGTCACAATTGCGAATGCCGAAGCTACAAAGTTCCACCCCGAAAGACTCCATTGATTACTGTGTAGATGAAATCTCCTGTGATGGTTCAAGCATACCAACAATGATCAACCGCCACTATCAAAAATGAGGAAAGTCGATAATACAAGATAATTCTGTGGACATACCAGCATAAAGGAAAGGGTAAAATGACAAATTCCACAGCTGCTCACAGGATGGCCAGGTCAGAAAGGTGTTACACTCCTGAAGAGGTAAACAAGGGAACCCGAGTAGAGAATAGAATCAAAGAAGAAACATAACATACGCCGAGGTAGCAGAGTTTTGGAGGAAGATGCCAGTTAAAAAGCACTCCATGGAGGAACCGCTGAGAAAGACCCATGCTCACATATTGATTAAGGATTTGTTGATGAGCTCTGACAGTCATAGAAATGCTAAGAAGGTTCTAAGCGGAGTAAGTGTGCCAAGCAATACTAACAGCGAATCATTAGCAGCAACCATTGGAAAGTTTAAGGTTAAGCTTGTTTTTAGACTCAATTGGAGGCAAGAACAAGTGTGAGAAGATCAAGACACCATTAGAGTTTTTCATTCTTCTTCCTTTTATCATTATTATGTGAATCATGAATTATTTTATGGCTTTGTTTATTTTTATCATGAATAGCTAAATATTTAGTCTAAGGTTTTGATGGAGCCGATTGAAGGATGAAATTCTTGCTATGTTAATATAGATTTTCCAAGTTTAATCTCTATTTGTTCAACTACGTTCTTATTGTAGTTAATTGAAAGGATCCTCAATTAGCTGTGCCTTTTTAGTATGTATTACTCGGGAGAGAGTGCATATTTAGGTAGTTGTTGTACAATATCACTCCCAACGTATGTGAGGAATCAATAATCAAGGGTTTAAAGCTGGGATTAGGGATAACGAAACCTTGGGTGCGATCTAAGCGAGCGGTAATAAAATCCAGCTAGCCTAACTCGGGAGAGTATGTCTATTAAATTGTCATAATTACTCGGGAGATATTTACGGTAGTAAGAGTGCTCATGATCTATAGAGACGATTAGGCAAATTTATATGAAACATAGCAGGAAGGGATTCCATCAATAGGGGAAATTATAACCTTAGATCATTCTCATTATTGTTTACTACCCATTTTTAGTTAGCTCTAGTTAATATAATTACATTAAGTAATAGTTAGTAGAAAAAACACCAATTGTTATCTAAAATATCTTGGAATTTTGTTACGTGGAATTGAGTGAGTCTGATACTTGTAATTGGTAGGTTAATTCCATGTGGGATTCGACTCTGGGCTTAATACCCGGAATATATTGACAACGACCGCTTAGTCCAATTATGGGGGTCAGAGACTAGGTGGTCATAATTGGGGGCAGCAGAATCAGCAATACAAGCCAGCCCCGCAGCAGCATAATAATGGTAACATGGGGGCCATGTGACCATAAGGTAATATGGTTCCTTACCAAAGGCCACAGGCTATAACAACTAGAATCAGCAGCAGGGGTATCATCCACCTCAACAGCAACATAATGAGAGATAGGAAGACGAGTTCGCTAGGCTCGAGGCAATGATGCAGCAGGTGATTGGGCCTAATTCAAAAATAAGTGAAAGGGTAGATTCACACGAGTCAGCTATCAAAAATATTGAGGTCCAAATGGGTCAGATTTTGATGTCATTGAATAATCGTCCTCATGGGACGTTACCTGCAGACACTCAGGTAAATCCAAAAGATCATGGCCCGAAGCAGCTGATGGTAGTGAGTCTACGTAATGGTAGAGACCTGGAGTTGGAGCAAGAGAGGACTCGAGAAAGAAGACCTTCTAAGACACTTGTTCCAGTCAATTGAGTTCGATGACTCAGCAGGGTTGACTGAGGTGGCAGTGCAGCATGTACAGGAAGATGCCAACAAACAGAATGAGGCTGAGAAAGAAGCTGAGACAGCACAGGAACGGGTATTCGAGGCAGCGCCTAAAAAAGAGAAATCCCAAATCACAGGAAGAAGCGACCTCCACCACTATTCCCACAGAGGCTGGCCAAATATAAAAAAGATAAGAAATACAAGAAGTTCTTCGACATGTTGAAACAAATTCAGGTAAATATTTCATTGATTGATGCTTTAAAGGAAATGCCTGGTTATGCAAAAATGATGAGGGATTTGATGTCCTACAAGTTCGACTTCCAAAACATAGCCACAGTGACTCTAACTCGGACCTGCAGTGCTGTTGTAACAAGACGCGTTGCTGAAAAGTTGTCTGACCCAGGGAGTTTCACAATTCCTTGCACCATAGGTAACTTTGCTTTTACCAAGGCGCTGTGTGATTTGGGGGCAAGCATAAATCTTATGCCATCTATAAAAGGCTTGGGATTAGAAGAGCTAGATCCGCATTAATGTTGTTGCAGCTAGCTGAGGGAAATGTAAAGAGGCCCTCGGGTGTTCTTGATGATGTGTTGGTGCAGGTAGGGAAATTTTTGTTCCCTGCATATTTTGTAATTCTGGATTGTAGGGTGGATGAAGAAATTCCCATAATTTTGGGAATCCCATTCTTGGCCATGGGTTGAGCTCTAATTGACTGTGAAATTGGAGAGCTCAATATGAGGTTAAATGATGAGGAGATAATATTCAACGTGCAGAAATATCTAAAGCAACCAAGTGAATTCTCACATTGCTCGTTAATTGATGCCGTGGATGTAATCCTAGAAGAGGATGATGAGACCTTAAATATTGAGGATCCTCTAGCTGCATGTCTTATGAATTTAGATGAGGTGATTGGTGAAGAATTGACAGAATGGGTGCTTGCTCTTGAGGGCAAAGGTTTTTGGAAGAGACAACTCGAATTCTAGCCCATGCACTTAGAGGAAAGGGAAACTCCTCCAGCCAGGCCATCCATAGAAGAACCACCAAAGCTGGAGTTGAAGAAACTGCCTTCCCATCTCAGGTATGTATTCTTAGGAACTAACTCCACATTACCTGTTATTATCTCATCTAGTTTGTTAGATGTGCAGGCAAAGCAACTTTTTCGGGTACTGACAGAGTGCAAGACTACTATCGGGTGGACAGTGGTAGATAATAAGGGGATCAGCCTGACATTTTGTATGCATAAAATTCTGCTGAAAGATGGGCACAAACCTTCTAGAGAAGACCAAAGAAGGTTGAACCCCAATATGAAGGAAGTGGTGAAGAAGGAAATCATTAAGTGGTTAGATGCGGGAATCATCTTCCCCATCTCTAATAGCAACTGGGTTAGCCCAGTGCAATGTGTTCCCAAGAAGGGTGGAATGACGGTGGTGAAAAATGAAAACAATGAACTGATCTCTACACAAACCATCACAGGCTGGAGAATTTCTATGGATTACATGATACTCAACTTAGCCACCCAAAAAAATCACTTCCCACTTCCCTTCATTGATCAGATGCTTACAGACTGGTAGGGAGGTCCCACTTCTATTTTCTGGACGGATACTCAGGGTACAATCATATCTCCATTGCACCAGAGGACAGAGAGAAGACCTCATTCACATGCCCTTATTGGATTTTTTCCTTTCGGAGGATGCCCTTTGGTCTATGCAACGCACCGGCCACATTCCAAAGGTGCATGATGGCCATATTCATAGACATGGTAGAAGAAATAATGGAGGTCTTCATGGATGATTTCTTAGTAGTGGAAAATTTTTTCGATGAATTCCCTAAGAGTTTGACCAGAGTGTTGAAAAAGTGCATCGAGACTAACCTGGTACTTAATTAGGAAAAGTGTTATTTCATGGTACAAGATGGTATAGTCTTGGGACACTTGGTGTCAAGAAAGGGCATTGAGGTGGATAGTGTGAAAGTTGATGTGATAGCAAAGCTTCCACCACCCACATCTGTCAAAGCAATCAGGAGCTTCCTAGGGCATGTGGGGTTCTAGCAGAGATTCATTATAGACTTCTCAAAAATTGCTAAACCTTTGTGTAAGTTTTTAGAAAAAGATCACCCTTTTGTGTTTTCTGATGATTGCAGGGTAGCATTCGAGGAATTGAAGAAAAGACTTGTCACATCACCTATTATCGTTGCCCCCTACTGGGAGACACCATTCGAGCTAATGTGTGACGCAAGTGACTATGCAGTGGAATAGTGCTAGGACATCGAAAATACAAGATAATGCATCAAATTTACTACGCAAGTAGAACGTTGAGTGGAGCCCAGCTGAACTACACTGTGACTGAAAAAGAGATATTGGCTGTAGTGTTCATGTTTGACAAGTTCATATCGTACCTGATTGGCTCAAAGGTAATTGTATATATTGATCATGCTGCTCTCAGGTACCTGATCGAAAAGAAAGAGTCCAAACCGCGCCTGATTCGTTGGGTGCTGCTGCTGCAAGAGTTCAACTTGGAAATTCGTGACCGTAAGGGCACGAAAAATCAAGTCACTGATCACTTATCGTGACTGGAAGAAGCTAACAAAGCAAATGAGGTAGAGGATATTCTGGAAACCTGTCCAGATGAGCAGCTACTCGCCACAAGCCTTGAGGAAGTGCCACGGTATGCAAACATTGCAAATTACTTGGCAAGCGGTATTCCCTATGACCTTTCCTCTGTGCAAAAGAAATTTTTTTACTGTGATTGCCGCATGTATTACTGGCATTGACAGTATGATTCGGAGGTGTGTCCCCGAGATAGATCAGTCTTTTGTTTTGCAGGCATGTAACGCATCGGCATATGGCAGACATTTTGGAGGAGTTAAGACGGCCGCGAAAGTTCTAGATGTAGGTTTCCACTGGCCAATTGTGTTTAAGGATTCACATCTATGGGTCAAGGGCTGGGATGAATGCCAACAAACCGAGAACATTTCCCTTCGCTATGAGATGCCCATGAACCCAATTCAGGAGGTTGAAGTGTTCGATGTTTGGGGAATAGACTTCATGGGCCCCTTCGTTAGTTCCTATGGAAATAAATACATACTTTTTGCTGTAGATTATGTGTCCAAATGGATGGAAGCTGCAGCACTCCCCACCAATGATACAAGGGTGGTGATTGGGTTTTTGAAGAAGAATATATTCACCCATTTAGGCACCCTGAGGGCCATAATCAGTGATGGAGGCGCTCATTTCTGCAATAGAGCCTTCGAGAAATTACTGGAGAAGTACGATGTACGCCACAAGGTGGCAACTCTATACCATCCTCAGACCAGTGGTCAGGTTGAAGTGTCAAATAGAGAGATAAAGAGTGTGCTGACCAAAACTGTGAATGCCACAAGAATAGATTGGGCGAAAAAGTTAGATGACGCACTCTGGGCCTATAGAACTGCTTTCAAAACACCAATTGGCATGTCTCCATTCAAGTTGGTGTTTGCAAAGGCTTTCACTTGCCAATGGAGTTAGAACATATAGCTTGGTGGGAGCTGAGACAATTGAATCTAGACATGGAAGTTGTAGGGATGAATAGAGTTACGGAATTGCATGAGCTGGATGTGTTCCGATATCTTGCTTTTGAGAGCACCAGGTTATACAAAGAGAGAATGAAGAGGTTGCATGACAAGAACATTATTGAGAGAAATTTCAAACCCGGAGATATGGTGTTGCCTTACAATTCAAGATTAAGGCTATTTTCGGGTAAACTCAAGTCACGATAGTCTGGACCATTTCGTGTGGTTGAAGTACTCCCTTCAGGTGCTATAGAGATTGCCTCAGAGAAAGACTCTCACACATTCAGAGTCAATAGGCACAGATTAAAACCATATGTAGGCATGGATGAAGTCGAGGAAGTGTCAGTGATCCATTTGACTGAGCCCCAGAGGTCGAGCGAACCTTAAATGCGCTCATCTGCATCGTGTTGCGACATTAAATCAAGCGCTCCGGGGGAGGAAACCCATGTTTTCTTTTGTTTCTCTTTTTGTTTTGTTGTTGTACTTGATGTGTATGATACTAACCCATTTATTAGTGTACAGGGCAAGATTGGTGAATATCGGGAGAAGTCGGGGTCAAGAACCAACTTCGGAAAGGTGAAAAATGAGAAAAACAAAAAATAATCAGAAACGCGTGACCGCGACTGCAGCCTGGGCACGGCAGATCATGAACATTCTATTTTTTGTCACCACGGCCGTGGTCGGGACGCGAAACGGGCGCGGTGATTGATGAATCCACTAATTCTCTTTTCTTTTTCACCGCGACCGCGGTCCGAACGAGAACCGGGCGTGGTGGAATGCTGTGCTTCTGCCCGTCGCCAGGTAAGTTGTAAATTTATTATTCTATTTTATTTTCTCTTCTAAACCAATTAAAACTACACCTACCCCTCCCCTTCCCTCAAACCCTTCTTAATCTTACCCTAACCTTCACCCCACGCATCCTTTCTTCCTTCTCTCACTCACAACACAACTCCTCTATTCCTCCTCTCTCTCACTTCCGTTTCCCCTCAATCCCCCATATCCCTTCCACTCCAAATTTCTCCATTTTTACCCTCTCTCAACTCTACAAGTCTCAGGTATGTCATGCTTCTTTCTCTTTTCTTTTTTCTTTCTCTTTTGCAATTGTAATTATAGAAGTGTTGTAGTATTTAGAGTAAATTTTTTGGTTTGTTTTCTTCTTTTTAGTTGTTAATGTGTAGAATATGGTATAAAAGAGCATGATTTTGTTGTGTTGAAGTTGATTGTGGTGGGGTGATGTGTAGTGATTGTGTTTGATTTGGGGGAGGGTTTGTACTTCCATTGGCTAATTGTCTAAAATCATAGTTTCATGCACACTAGTGCTTGTGAAAATTCCTCATTGAGTTGTAATTGTTAATGTGACCATGATGGTGGTGAAGTCTGAGTAACCACCCGGGGTCCACACAACCCAAACCCTCACTAATAGTAGTCGTTGTTTTGTCAGGTAAAATGCATCAATCAAGGAAGAGACGTGCCACGGGTTCCTTCTCCAGCGGACCAGGAGGTTCATCTAGAGCTCGAGCTCAGGCTAGTTCGAGCCAGTTTGACAGCACCTGGTTTGTCTCCAAAGCGGCTCAAGATAGGTTTAATGCAAAGACATACAAGAAGCCTGTGCCTGAAGTACACATTGACAGGAATGCCTTGCGAGTTGAATGCCCAAGTATCTACAAAGAATTTAGGAGATGCCAGCTGGACATCTTCTTTGCTGAGCCGGAAGAGGGAAATATAATGCTGGTCAGGGAGTTCTATGCTAATTTCCCGGACCATGTTGATAGGGTTGTCATGGTACGGAACACCCTAGTGAATGCGTCTCATGAAGCCATCCGCCAAGTGTGCAGGTTGCCGATCTTCACTGGAGAGACAAACTATTACCAAGATTATCAGAGGCTACCTGTCACGTGAAACCGAATTGTTCAAACAATCTGTGTGGCTGTCCAGGATCCAATATGGATAAATCCGAGAATGATCCTGAACTACCAATCTATCACTTGGGAATATAAATGTTGGCTCACGATTATCAACAGTCTTTTGCTGCCATCCAGCAATACTACTTTGTTAATGTGCCAAGAGAAACGACAATTTGGTGTTTTGTAAACCACCACGATTTTGACGTGGCCCGGATCATTCAGAATGAAATGTTCATTCGCTCCACGGAGACAAGAAAAGTGTTCTACTTCCATTCCCTAGTCACCAGGATGTGTCGTGCTTCACGAGTTCCTGAAAATCCCATAGTAGATGGGAAGTTGCCATTAAAAGGCCCATTCAGGGCTAGCAAAATAACAGTTGGAAAAGAGCAGGTTGGGGCGAATAATGACGATGATGATGCCGATGATGATGATGACGAGGCGGCTATTCATGCCTCTGCCTCACCATTGCAGGTTGCTGATGAGGCGAGCCCATCTCAGGCCCGTCGGAGTACTCGGATGACAACCTTAGAGCAGTTTATGGCTGCTTACGCACTTCGGTCGATGACCTAGGTGCTCGAGTTGATAGTTTGGCTACTCAAAGTGATAGGTCAGAAAAGAAAATCATGGGCTGGCTAAGAGCGCTGGGACGAGCATGTCACCTTTATCCTGACACCGTCTCCGATCAGGACTGAGCACCAGGGAAGTCCCTTACCTTACTTTGCTTTAATTTCTTTGACATGGGAACATGCCAAATCTTTAAGTGTGGGGTGAGGGTGGTTGTTAATGTTGTACACTTGTATAGATGGTTTGGTATTTTGGTTTGTTTGGTATTTTGGTTTGCTGTTAATTAACTTCGACTTGGCCCGAAAACGGACACCTCTCGATGGGTCTCTTGAGGGACTTAAGTCGAACAAAAAAAAAAAGGATTTTCTTTTGTTAGGTAGTGTATCGACTCCCCCTTGGTTTTTCTTTAAACCACGGTTCTTTTCCAAGGGTTTCCATTTGAACCGGGTGTAGTTACTTTTTTTCTTGTTAGTTTATGAATTTTTGGGCGAGGAAATAATAGCAATAAGATCCCTTAACTCTTTAGTACCTTGAATATAGATTGCCTTAGTGTGACACTTAGTCTCATTAGTCGACTCTAGCTAGAAAGCCTTAAATTGTGTGTTCTTGATTTGGCTTAAGTACCTTGAGCAGAGTGTCTGACGATCCGAACTGAACTGAGTTATGTGCCATGTGTGAGTGAGACGTTGGGTATTCTGTGCTAACATTCAATGCCTAGAACTTGTCCTGTGTGTGTACAAAGCGAAATGGTAGCCTTAATTGGTCTAGAAAGTGATATCGGTGTTTCTTTGTTGAACCTATTTATACGTATTTCTACCCACCTGATTGTATATACCATAGTTAACGCTTTTGAGCTTGTAATCTTGTTTTCTTTGGCAACCACATTACAAGCCTTCCCAACTTTTGAATTGACTATCTTTTGAACCCTATCACCTTCTAGAAGCACTTGAATTGTGATGAACATGGAAAAGTAAGGTGTGGGGTGGGTGGTTGGATTTTGAGTGGAACTAAGAGAATATGGATAAAGGTGCAGGGTGTGATAATTAATCCTAGAAGCCACCGAAACTTAAAAAAAAAAATATATAAGTCTCAGATGGTGGTGGCTTTTGAAAAAGTGTGCTTAAAGAAGTAAGGGGTATAACACAATCATGAAAATGTGGAATAATGGTTTGACAAGAGTATGGGCTTAAATGTGAAAAAATGTATTCAAGCGCTTAGGGAGCCGTAGCCACTCTTATATCCATATATATCCTACCTGTCCCACAGCCTACATTACAACCAAATAAAGTCCTACTTGATTCTAGACCAAAGTATCTCGATTAGTTGAGTATTACACTAAGGGAAAGCCTATGGTGCGTTTTATGTGGCATGAGAATTTCTTTCTGAGGGTGAGTGAAATCCTACTTGTTTGAAGCCCTCAGTGTGTGAATTATAATAACTATGACTTAAGTCTCTTTGTGGTGAGTAGGCACTTGACACGTGAAAGAAAGGTAAGTCTGGACCTCTGACTGAGAGTAGGAGAGTCGGTTAGGGACATTGCGTGACTAGAGAGAGAGAGTCCACTCTTGAGGTGTGGATGTTACGTTAAGGTAGTCCACCAATGTGAATTGTTCTTGGTGCGAGGAGTAGGGAAGTTACCCAGAGATGATTAGGCAAGAACAAGTGTGAGAAGATCAAGACACCATTAGAGTTTTTCATTCTTCTTCCTTTTATCATTATTATGTGAATCATGAATTGTTTTATGGCTTTATTTAGTTTTATCATGAATAGCTAAATATTTAGTCTAAGGTTTTGATGGAGCCTATTGAAGGATGAAATTCTTGCTATGTTAATATAGATTGTCAAGTTTAATCTCTATTTGTTCAACTATGTTCTTGTTGTAGTTAATTGAAAGGATCCTCAATTAGCTTGTCACGACCAGAATTTCCCACCGTCGGGACCGTGATGGCGCCTATCATTGAACCCGTTAGGAAAGCCAACGTTAATGTTTATTTACCTTATTTAATTATTTTTAACAGATAACGGCTGCTGTACAAATCAGCGAAAATAAAAGTGCAAAAGAAAACAAAGTCTAACAACTTGATTAAATGCCATTACAAAATTCATAATACTAAACCCAAAATTTGGTGTCACAACTTCACGGACTGTCTATGAACACTACATATAAGGGTCTGAACAAAATAAATACCTATGTCTCAGAATAAAGAAGAACATAATGGAAAATAAAGTAGGAGGGGACGCCAAGGCCTGCGGATGCCTACATGACTACCTCGGAATCTCCAAATGGACTGAAGGTAGCCTTCTCACTCTAAGGTCTGCAGTGTCCTGTATCGGGATCTGCACAAAAGTGCAGAGTGTAGCATTTGTACAACCGACCCCATGTACTGAGTAAGTGTCGAGCGTAACCTCGGCGAAGTAGTGACGAGGCTAGGACACGATAACCAACTAAACCTATGAAGTTTAATCATATACGGAGAAAATAATAACAACAAGAGATAAGAAGCTAAATACAAAGAAAGGCGAACATGCCGAGGGGAGGAAATATCAAATAATGGAAATAACAAAGTAAAGAAACAAATTAGATATCAATTTAAACAACAAAAGTAACAACACAAAACAAGTGCACGACATCACCCTTCGTACTTTTACTCTCATCCTCACCAAATATAAATAGAACGCACGACATCACCCTTCGTGCCTTTACTCTCATCCTCACCAAATAATAAATAGAATGCACGACATCACCCTTCATGCTTTTAATATCATAATACGGCACGACATCACCCTTCGTGCTTTTAATATCATAATACGACACAACATCACCCTTCGTGCTTTTACCCTCTCTCACAATATCATACATGGCATCACCCTTTTTGCTTTACACTCTTCCTCACCCAAACAAATCAATAACAACAATCCGGCAAGTGAATCAACAATACAAACAACAATAATAAAGCCATAACGTCCCGGCAAGCGAGTCAACATTAGAATCAATATCATCCAGGCAAAGGAAACAACAATAACCAATCTCACCCGGTTACTCAATTTCACGTAGTAATCCTCAACTTGAACCAATACTCAACAATGATCAATACCAAAGAAACACCACCAACATGGATAATTATCAAACTAAACTCAAGTAATGCCTAATGAAAAATCACATAAATCACAATATTCCACTCACGGCATGCTTGACACCAACGTATAGATACTCGTCACCACACATATATGTTGCACATTATACTAACACATAGAAAATAAGACACAATACTTATTCCTTCAAGCTAAGGTTAAGCCGAACACTTATCTCGAATTCCACGACCAAACTAAAGCCTTAATTACTGCTTTCCCTTTAGAATTTGCCTCCAATTCAATTGTATCTAGACATAACCAGCTTAAAAATATCAATAAATGCTAAATAATTCAACCCCAATGCTTAATTATGAGTTTTCTATCATTCTTCCCAAAAAGTCAAAACTCGACCCCGGGCCGACTTGGTCAAAACACGAGGTTCGGACCAAAACACGATCATCCATTCACCCACGAACCCAAATATGTAATTAGTTTCGGAATCCGACCCCAAATCAAGGTCTAAATTCCCAAATTTGTAAAATCCATAATTCTCCAAAAATCCCTAATTTCTATCCTTCAAGAACAAGATTTAGGCCTACAAATCTAATGGGTGTTAATGGAAAATGAAGAAACTGAGTTTAAGAACACAAACCTAGAACTTGGTGGTGAAATCCCTCTTCAAAAATCGCCCCTAAGCTTCCTGGGTTTTGAAAATATGAATTTATGGCTAAAATCTCGTTTTTCTACTGTTTTAAGTGCTGGGTGACAGTACTCAGTGCGTTTGCGTGAGCACTGACGCGTTCACGAAGGGAATCCTATTAGAGGACTCATGCAAGTGCAGGATGAGTTGTCCATTCGCATAGGATTAGCCCTGCCCCGCCTTCGCGTTCGCGTATAAGGGGTCGCGTTCGCATAGCTCTCCTAGGTTCTTGGCCATCCCCTTCCCCCCCCCCTCCCATAACTGTGCGTTCGCGTATGACCTGGTGCGTTCGCATAGAGTAATTTCCCATTGATCCGCGTTCGCACCCTAGGTCTATGCATTTGCATAGAGAAAATCCCAGCCCTAGCCCCAGCCCCACTTACTCTTCATGTTCGCGTGGGTTACCACGCGTTCGCATAGAACAATTTTCCAGACACCAAAAACAGCACCCTCACCAGATTTTTTAAGTCCAAAAACACTCTGACGCCTATCTGAAACTCACCCGAGCCCTTGGGGCTCCAAAACAAACATGTACACAGCCTTAAAAACATCATACGGACTTACTCGTGCGATCAAATCGCCAAAATAACATCTTAAACAACGAATTTAGCATAAAAATCAAAGGAAAATCTCAAGAACTTTCAAAGTTTCAAATTTCACAACTACGGGTCTGAATCACGTCAAATGACCTCCGTTTCTTACCAAATTTTACAAGCATCACTCAAATACCATATTAAACCTGTACCGGGATCCGGAACAAAAATACGCGCATGATACCATCAATTTCAAATATAATCAAATTTCCAAAAACTCTTATAATTTCAGTAAAATAATTTCTTTCAAAAATTCATTTCTCGGAATTCAATTCCGGGCATACGCCCAAGTCCCATATTTTCCTACGGACCCTCCGGGACCGTCAAATCACGGGTCCGGGTTCGTTTACCCAAAATATTGATCGAAGTCAACTTAAATTCAATTTTAAAGGAAAAATTAGCATTTTTCTCAGTTTTTTCCCTAAAAGCTTTCTGGTTATACGCCCGGACTGCGCATGCAAAACGAGATGATACAAAAGGAGGTTTTCAAGGCCTCTAAACACAGTTTTGACTTATAAAATGAGAGATGACTTTTTGGGTCATCATATTTTCCACCTATAAAACAAACGTTCGTCCTCGAACGGACATAGAAAAGTACCTGAATCGGGGAAAATATGGGGATATCGGCTCCGCATATCAAACTCGGACTCCCAGGTAGTTGCCTCAGCAGGCTGACCTCTCCACTGAACACGAACCGAAGGATAACTCTTCAGTTTCAGTTGATGAATCTGCTGGTCTAATATGGCTACCGGCTCCTCCTCATAGGTCAAATCCTTGTCCAACTGGACACTGCTGAAGTCTAACACATGGGCTGGATCGCCGTAATACTTCCGAAGCATAGACACATGAAACACTGGATGCACAACTGATAAATTCCGTGGCAACGCAAGTCTGTAAGCCAGATCTTCCACTCTATCAAGGATCTCAAAAGGACCAATGTACCTAGGGCTTAGCTTGCCCTTCTTCCCAAATCTCATCATGCCCTTCATGGGCGACACCCGAAGCAACACCGACTCTCCGACCATTAATGCCACATCACAAACTCTGCGGTCAGCATAACTCTTCTGCCTGGACTGAGCTGTATGAAGTCTATCCTGAATGATCTTAACCTTATCCAAGGCATCCTGCACTAAGTCTGTACCAAACAACTGTGCCTCTCCCGGCTCAAACCACCCAACCGGCGACCGACACCGCCTACCATATAATGCCGCATAGGGAGCCATTTGAATGCTCGACTGATAGTTGTTGTTGTAGGCAAACTCAGCTAATGGAAAGAACTGATCCCAAGAACCCCCAAAGTCAATGACACAGGCTCATAGCATATCCTCCAAAATCTGAATAGTACGCTTGGACTGTCCATCCGTCTGAGGATGAAATGATGTGCTCAACTCAACTAGCGTGCCCAAAATGCGCTGAACTGCCCTCCAGAAATGCAAAGTAAACTACGTACCTCGGTCAGAAATAATGGACACGGGCATGCCATGAAGAAGAACAACCTCCCTAATGTATATCTCTACCAATCTCTCCGAAGAATAGGAAACTACCATAGGAATGAAATGTGCTGACTTGGTCAGCCTATCCACAATAACCCATACTGCATCGAACTTCCTCTAAGTCCGTGGGAGTCCAAAAACGAAATCTATGGTGATACGCTCCCACTTCCACTCAGCAATCTCAATCTACTGCAATAATCCACCAGCTCTCTGATGCTCGTACTTTACCTGCTGACAATTCAAGCACCGAGCTACATATACCACAATATCCTTATTCATCCTTTTCCACTAATAATGCTGCCACAAATCCGGATACATATATGCAGCGCCCCGATGAATGGAGTACCGGGAACTATGGGCCTCCTCTAATATCAACTCACGAAGTCTATCCACATTGGGCACACAAAAATACGACCCTGCATTCGTAAAACTCCATCATCACCAACTGTAAACTGCTTGGCACCACCGTGTCGCACCGTGTCCCTAAGGACACACAAATGAGGATCATCATACTGCCGATCTCGAATATGATCAAATAATGAAGAACAAGCAACTGTATAAACTGGAACATGGTCGGGATCGGAAACATCCAATCTCATAAACCGATTGGCTAAAGCCTGAACATCCAAAGCAAGCGATCTCTCCCCGACCGGAATATATGCAAGACTACCCATACTGGCTGACTTCCTACTCAAAGCATCGGCCACCACATTGGCCTTCCTCGAATGATATACGATGGTGATGTCATAGTCTTTCAACAGCTCCATCCATCTCCTCTGCCTCAAATATAACTCTTTCTTCTTGAACAAATATTGCAAACTCTTGTGAACCATGAACACCTCACATGACACACCATACAAATAATGCCTTCAAATCTTCAGCGCGTGGACAATGGATGCTAACTCCAAGTCATGAACTGGATAATTCTTTTCGTGGATCTTCAACTGACGCGAAGCATATGCAATGACCTTGCCATCCTGCATCAACACTGCACCAAGTCCAACCCGAGATGCATCACAATACACAGTATATGGCCCTGAACATGTGGGCAAAACCAACACTGGCGCCGTAGTCAAAGTTGTCTTGAGGTTCTGGAAGCTCGCCTCACACTCCTCTGACCACCTGAACTGGGCACCCTTCTGAGTCACCCTGGTTATCGGGGTTGCAACACACGAAAACCCCTCCATAAACCGACGGTAATAGCCCGCCAAGCCCAAGAAACTCCAGATCTCTGTAGCTGATGTGGGTCTAGGCCAATCCTTGACCCCTGAAATCTTCTTAGGATCCACCTGAACACCCTCCGCTGATACAACATGACCCAGAAATGCAACTGAACTCAACCAAAACTCACATTTCGAAAACTTGGCATATAACTGACTGTCCTTTAGAGTCTGGAGAACGACTCGAAGGTGCTTCTCATGCTCCTCCCGGCTGCGGGAATAAATCAAAATATCATCAATGAAGAAAATCACGAAGGAATCCAAATAAGGCCTGAACACTAGGTTCATCAAGTCCATGAAAGCTGCTGAGGCATTTGTCAACCCGAATGAAATCACTAAAAACTCATAATGCCCGTACCGA
This sequence comes from Nicotiana knightiana, assembly GCA_005239525.1. Lineage (NCBI taxonomy): Eukaryota > Viridiplantae > Streptophyta > Magnoliopsida > Solanales > Solanaceae > Nicotiana > Nicotiana knightiana. The sequence goes on from ML394568.1 coordinate 282,420, forward strand.
GTGCAAAAAGCTGTCTTAGGGACATCAGATGCCCTAATCCTCAGCTGATGGTGGCTAGATCTCAAATCAATCTTCAAAAATACCTTGACACCCTGAAACTGATCAAACAAGTCATCAATCCTCGGCAACAGATACTTATTCTTGATGGTAACCTTGTTCAACTGCCGATAATCTATGCACATACTCATCGACCCATTTTTTTTCTTAACAAACAACATCGGTGCACCCCAAGGTAAGACACTAGGCCTAATAAAGCCTTTATCAATCAAGTCCTGCAACTGTTCTTTCAACTACTTCAACTCAGTCGGGACCATATGATATGGCGGAATAAAAATGGGTTGAGTGCCTAGAGCCAAATCAATGCGAAAGTCAATACCCATGTTGGGTGGCATACCCGGCAGGTCTGCAGGAAACACCTCCAGAAACTCACGGACAATGGGCACAGACTCCATAGAAGGAACCTCGACACTAGAATCACGAACATAAGCCAAATAGGCCAAACACCCCTTCTCGACCATGCACCGAGCCTTCATATATGAGATAACCCTGTTGGGAGAAGGACCAGGAGTCCTTCTCCACTCTAGTCGAGGCAACCCCAGCAATGCTAAGGTGCACCGCCGCTCCAGAGTTTTCAGGGTGCTGCTCCATCACCGGTCTGATCCACAAATACCCGGCTGAACTGCCCCAGCTATCTGAGGTGTTGGAGTCTGGAACTGAGAAGCTAACTGCTCCGGAGTGCAAGTAGCGGGATTCTGGGCTCCTCCCCATGCTTGAGAGACGGATGGTTTTGTAGGAAGTAAACCTGCATGAGAAACACTCTCCATGAGGCCCACTAGACGGATTAGAGCATCCTGGAGTACCAGGGCTGCAATGAACCCCTCGGGAACCTGAGTTGGTCCAACCGGGACTATCTGGGAAGGAACCTCATCAGCAAACTCTACCCGAGGCTCCTCCACTGGGGATGCTGCTCTGCCCCTGCCTCGGCCTCTAGCATAGCCTCGGCCTCATCCTAAGCCCCTCATAGGAGTTGCAACTAGAGACTCGGGCTGCTGATCAGTGGATGAAGAAATACGTGTTCTTGCCATCTGCGAGAGAATAGAGTAGAAATTCAATTAGTATTGAGAAATCAAATCGCACGACAGAGAAGAATAGATGTGAATTCATTCCTAAACTCTATATCCTCTAGGGGATAAGCACAGACGTCTATGTACCGATCCCTCATACTCTACTAAGTTTGTCCGTGAATTGTGAGACCTAAGCAACCTAGTGCTTTCATACCAACTTGTCATGACCCAAATTTCCCACCGTCGGGACCGCGATGGCGCCTAACATTGAACCCGCTAGGCAAGCCAACGTTAATGTTTATTTACCTTATTCATTTATTTTTAACAGATAATAGGTGATATACAAATCAGCGGAAATAAAAGTGTGAAAGAAAACAAAGTCTAACAACTTGATTAAATGGCATTACGAAATTCATAATACTAAACCCAGAATTTGGTGTCACAACTTCACGGACTGTCTATGAACACTACATATAAGGGTCTGAAAAAAATAAATACATTTGTCTCAGAATAAAGAAGAACAGAATGGACAATAAAGTAGGAGGGGACACCAAGGCTTGCGGACGCCTGCAGGACTACCTCAGAATCTCCAAATGGACTGAAGGCAGCCTCTTCACTCTATGGTCCGTAGGGTCCTGTACCAAGATTTGCACAAAAGTGCAGAATGTAGCATCAGTACAACCAACACTATGTACTGAGTTAGTGTCGAGCCTATCCTTGGCAAAGTATTGATAAGGCTAGGACAGGACAACCAACTAAACCTGTGCAGTTTAATCATATACGGAGAAAATAATAACAAAAAGAGATAAGCAGATAATACAGAGAAAGAGAGACATCTTGAGGGGAGGAAATATCAAATAATGGAAATAACAAAGTAAAGCGACAAATTATATATCAATTTAAACAACAGAAGTAACAGCACAAAAACAAGTGCATGGCATCACGCTTCGTGCTTTTACGCTCATCCTCACCAAATAATAAATAGAACCCACGGCATCGCCCTTCGTGATTTTACTCTCATCCTCACCAAATAATAAATAGAATGCACGGCATCACCCTTCGTGCTTTTAATATCATAATATGACAGGGCATCACCCTTCGTGATTTTACCCTCTCTCCCAATATCATACATGGCATCACCCTTCTTGCTTTACACTCTTCCTCATCCAAAGAAATCAATAACAACAATCCGGAAAGGAAATCAACAATACAAACAACAATAATAAAGCCATAACGTCCCGGCAAGGGAGTCAACAGTAGAATATGATTCATTATGGCAAGGGAAACCACTATAACCAATCTCACCTGGTTACTCAATTTCACGTAGTAATCCTCAACTTAAACCAATACTGAACAATGATCAATACCAAAGAAACACCACCAACATAGATAATTATCAAACTAAACTCAAGTAATGCTTAATGAAAAATCATATAAATCACAATTTTCAACTCACGGCATGCTTGACACCAACTTATAGATACTCGTCACCACACCTATACGTTGCACATTATACTAACATGTAGAAAATAAGACACAATACATATTCCCTCAAGCTAAGGTTAATCCAAACGTTTACCTCGCATTCCACGACCAAACTCAAGCCTCAATTACCGCTTTCCCTTTAGAATTCTCCTCCAATTCAATTGTATCAGGACATAATCAGCTTAATAAGATCAATAAATGCTAAATAATTCAACACCAATGCTTAATTAGGAGTTTTCTATCATTCTTCCAAAAAATTCAAAAATCTACCCCGGGCCGGCTTGGTCAAAACACGAGGTTCGGACCAAAACCCGATCATCGATTCACCCACGAGCCCGAATATGTAATTCGTTTCGGAATTCGACCCCAAATCGAGGTCTAAATTCCCAAATTTGTAAAATCCCTAATTCTCCTAAAATCCCTAATTTCTACTCTTCAAGGACAAGATTTAGGCGTAGAAATTTAATGGGTGTTAATGGAAAATGAAGAAAACGAGTTTAAGAACACAAACCTAGAACTTGGTGGTGAAATCCCTTTCAAAAATTGCCTCTAAGGTTCCTTGGTTTTAAAAATATGAAGTTATGGCTATTCTACTGTTTTAAGTGCTAGGCGACAGTACTCAGTGCGTTCACGTGAGCACTGACTCGTTCGTGAAGGGCAGCCTATTAGAGGACTTATGCGATCGCAGGATCAGATGTGCGTTCGAAGGCTTAGACCTGCCCCGCCTTCGCGTTCACGTATAAGGGGTCGCGTGCGCATAGCTCTCCTAGGTTCCTGGTCACCCCCCCCTCGATAATTGTGCGCTCGCGTTTGACCTGGTGCGTTCGCGTAGAGTAATTTCCCAATGCTCCGCGTTCGTACCCCAGGTCTATGCATTCGCATAGAGAAAATCTCAGCCCCAGCCCCAGCCTCAGCCCCACTTAATCTTCGTGTTCGCGTGGGTTACCACGCGTTCGCATAGAACAATTTTCCAGACACCAGAAACAGCACCCTCACCAGATTTTCTAAGCCCTCGGAGCTCCGAACCAAATATGTACACAACCTTAAAAACAACTTACGGACTTACTCGTGCGATCAAATCGCCAAAATAACATCTTAAACAACGAATTTAGCATAAAAATCAAAGGAAAATCTCAAGAACTTTCAAAGTTTCAAATTTCACAACTACAGGTCCGAATCATGTCAAATGACCTCCGTTTCTTACCAAATTTTACAGGCATCACTCCAATACCATATTAAACCTGTACCGGGCTCTGTAACCAAAATACGAGCCCGATACCATCAATTTCAAATATAATCAAATTTCCAAAAACTCTTATAATTTCAGTAAAACAATTTCTTTCAAAAATTCATTTCTTGGGCTTGGGACCCCAGAATTCAATTTCGGGCATATGACCAAGTCCCATATTTTCCTACGGACCCTCTAGGACCGTCAAATCACGGGTCCGGGTCCATTTATCCAAAATTTTGACCGAAGTCAACTGAAATTCAATTTTAAAGGCAAAATTAGCATTTTTCTTAGTTTTTCACATAAAAGCTTTCCGATTATACGTCCAGACTGTGCACGTTAAACAAGGTGAGACAAAAGGAGGTTTTCAAGGCCTCGAAACACAGTTTTTACTTATAAAATGAGAGATGACTTTTTGGGTCATCACATAGCTGTGCCTATTTAGTATGTATTACTCGGGATAGAGTGCATATTTAGGTAGTTGTTGAACAAAATCACTCCTAACGTATGTGAGGAATCGATAACCAAGGGTTTAAAGGTGGGATTAGGGATAACGAAACCTTGGTGCGATCTAATAGAGCTGTAATAAAAGCCAGCTATCGTAACTCGAGAGAGTATGTCTAGTAAATTGTCGTAATTACTCAGGAGAGATTTACGGTAGTAAGAGTGCTCATGATCAATGGAGACGATTAGGCAAATTTATATGAAACATAGCAGGAAAGGATTCCATCAAAAGGGGAAATCATAACCTTAGATCATTCTCATTATTGTTTACAACCCATTTTTAGCTAGCTGTAGTTAATATAATTTCATTAAGTAATATTTACGAGAAAAACAATCAATTGTTATCTAAAATATCTTAGAAGTTGATTATGTGGAATTGAGTGAGTCTGATACTTGTAATTCGTAGGTTAATTCCCTGTGGGATTCTACTCTGGGATTAATACCGGGAATATATTGACAACGACCGCTTAGTCCTTTTTATAAGGCATAGTTGAGCGTGATCAAAAAATTTTCCGTTCTCTACTTGCGAGAATTAGGTATTCATTTGAGGGAGGTGAAGAAAATCAATGTGAGAGTGAGCGCTTTCGACGGCGCAAAAGGATGTCATCAGAGAGCTCTACTTATCCTTACATATTGGACCAGTTGAGTTCCCAATATTGTTTCAAGTGGTGGACATTTCATCTTCTTACAATTTGTTGTTGGGAAGACCTTGGATACATATGGAAGAGGCAGTTCCGTCCACCCTATATTAGTGTATGAAATTTGAGTGGGATTATCAAGAGATCGTGATACATGGGGAGTGGATCTGGTCAGCTTACTTGGATCATGTGGTCCCTATCATAAAAGTATTAGATGGGGTCATCTTTCACGCACCCGAGATCATGCAAGCAATAGAGATAGAGAAGGGTGAGTCGAATTTGGGTATGAAAACCAGGTTAGGAGCCCGATCAAATGGGATAATAGAGACAATTGAACCAAAAGGACAAAGGGTACCATCGGCTTAGGGTTTCAACCTACAACTGGAAAGACCTATAGCACTAACCTTGGGAAGAAGACTTTTGTACCAGAGCGTGTTCTGGGTCCGGGTCATAGACCACTACCAGAAGATGACATCGTTGATTGAATGGGAAAATTGTTCGTAAATATAATCGAGGAATGCTGCAACGAAGCTGATATAATGGCACCGACCATTAGGATGTCGAACTAGGAGCGACCTTGCAGAATTGGATCGTCAGTACGTCTCTGGTTCACCTGGAGTCTTGGCAGTGTGGAATTGTAGTAATTTTAAAAAAATGCACGATCAATTAGGTCCTAAACCGTGCCTGTACGTTTTTGTCAAATTTCCTATTTGAACGTTGAGACATTCCTTTTAATGAAATAAAAAGAATTATTTTCTGAAATCGTTGCAAATTCATCTTTAGCTCTTATTTATACGTAGTTTTTCCTTTTCAGTAATCAATCAATAAAACACGCTTTCCATGATTATGACATGTAACGTAACCCTTGAGAAAAATGATCCAAAATATGAAGAATACGACGAAATCATGATGCTTGAGAACCTCTAGCAAGAGATCGAGTAGCTAGAGAAAAAGAAGAACCCCAATCTTGAATAAACAAAAGTAATCAACTTAGGAAGTGAAGAAGATGTGAAGGAAACTCGAATCAGCATCCATCTAAAGACAGAAAAGAAGGAGGAATTAGTAGAGCTCCTTCAACAATACATCGATGTATTTTCTTGATCGTATGACGACATGCCCAGACTAAATACCGACATCGTCTCACACTGATTGTGCCCTGATCCTATCAAATCACCACTGAAACACATACCTAGAAAATTCAAGCCAGATTTGATTCTAAGGATAAAAGAGTAAGCCACCAAGAAGACAAAGGCGAATGCAGTGAAAGTCACCAATTATCTGACATGGTTGGAAAAAATCGTACTAGTGCAGTAAAAGGATGGGAAGATTAGGATATGTGTGGACTATCGGGATCTCAAAAAAGCTAGTCCAAAAGATGATTTTCCTCTACCAAATATTCATATCCTTATCGGCAATTGTCAGAAGCACGAGTTGTAGTTGTTCATGGATTGTTTCGCGGAGTACCACCAGATTCTGATGCACGAAGAACACGCAGAGAAGACAATGTTCACTATTCCATGGGGAATTTATTGCTATAAGGTCATGCCATTTGTTCTCAAGAACGCCGATGCTACCTACATGAGGGCCATGACGACCCTCTTTCACGACATGATCCACAAGGAAATTGAGGTATATATGGATGATGTCATCATCAAGTCTCGAAAGAGTACTGACCATTCGAGCGACTTAAAGAAAATATTTGAATGTTTGTGAAGGTACAATTTGAAGTTGAATCTTATGAAGTGTGCATTCGGAGTTCCCGCAGTAAAATTGTAAGGTTTCATCGTCAGCAGGAAAGGGATAGAGCTGATCCTTCAAAGATCAAGGCCATTCAAGAATTTCCCCCGCCTAAAAGTAAGAAGGACGTAATGAGATTTCTCGGTAGATTAAACTACATCATAAGGTTCATAGCCCAGTCAACGTTAATCTTTTAGCCTATTTTTAAGTTGTTGAAGAAATATGCTGCTATAAAGTGGACAATAGAATGTCATAAATCTTTCGAAAGGATCAAGGAATATCTGTTGAATCCACCAGTGTTAGTTCCTCCCGAACCCAGAAAGCTGCTATTATTATACTTGTCCGTTTTTAATAGTGCATTCGGATGGGTATTGAGACAAGATGACGAGACAAGAAGGATGGAGCAAGCTATCTATTACCTGAGCAAGAAGTTCACACCATATGAAGCTAGATACACTTTGTTAGAATGGACCTACTAGTTTTTGAACTGGATAGCTTCAAAGTTAAGGCACTACCTATCAACATATACCACACATCCTATTGTTGGTTGATTTCCCAATGCACACGCAAGTGTACGTGGTTGACAAGTAATATAGGATTTTAAGTCCAGATATCGTACCCACAGGGACTTGTGATTAACTATCAACTAAACTAAACTCAAACAAATATATTACTAAAATCAATCTAAAGTAGTAAATTAAGAGATTAAAGAGATTACTAACTTAAAGACTAATTCAATGTAATTTGATATTCTAGAGTTATGGGTTGTTAAACAATCACGTTGAGTTTTCGACCTAAATCCTCTAATCAGGCTTATTGATTGACGAGGTTAATATTGCTCGTAGCCTTCTCCCGAAGTACAACTCGCCTATTCAAGCTAACCTAACGCCTATATTCCTATGGAATCAGGATTAACAAGAACGCATTAATAATTCCCGTATAGTAATCAAGCAAGGCGATTAGGTATATTCCTATCCTAACCGCAAATACGCTTCCCTGAAGGATTAAGATCTTGCTCTACCCAATCTTATATGCAATCTAGAATTCCCTCTCCCGA
>ML394573.1:9532-42633 GCA_005239525.1 Nicotiana knightiana
GGGGGGGGGGGGGGGGGGGGAGAGAGGTGATCAAAGAGAGAAGAATTAATTAACACCATATCTCGAGTCTCAACAATAATTACGTTTCCAACGTTCTGTCCCTCGCATGAAAAAGAGAAAATTCCACTAGACAAAGGAGTAGTTCTTTTCCAAATTAGTTTTTCTTGAGAAAGAGAAATTACAAATTTTAATGAGGACTGTTAAATGTCTAACAAAAAGTCCAAGTTAATTTGAACCAAGAGTGACAATATAGTATGTATTGTTGGATCGATCTTTTAGGATTTATACACAGTGAGCTGAAGAAGAAGAAATTAATTAATGCTTAGTAAATAGCAAGTAGAGAATTAAGAAAGAAAGAAACATGAGCAGTAGGGTCTAAGGCATGAAGAGTTTGTTATGACACTTGCACCTCCAAGCTTCAGGGTAGTACTCTAAAGTAGAAGTAAAACCAGGTTGAACGGAGACTCGAACCGGTTTACATGGTGAACAGCGTCCGCACTTGGATCTACAGGTTGGTGGCGACGAACCCGGTCCTCTCAGTCTTTGCTCAATAAGGAGTACTCGTTGAGTCAACTCAGCTTCACAAAACATATATATAGCAGTTCCGTCAGTAAATAAATTAATCATTAGAAGGTGAGTCAATTCAAATTTAGAAAAGCAAGCAAGCTAGATACTAATTATGGGTTATGAACTCACTGAGATTACGAGTAGGGTGCAAGCCGAGAGCTGAAGATAGCAAAAGAAATGTTAAAATGATCAGTACAAAAGAGAGCGAAGACGATATGTGGTGGCGCATCGCCGATGAAGAATGGGAGATTGAGGCAGGTGGAGATTTGCGACTCTCTATTATTGAAAGTGTTGCTTGTAAGGGTGTCAGTCCAAGTCAAAACCCCACACTCACCCCTCTAATTTTTTTTTTTTTTTTTTTTTTTTTTTNNNNTATAAAATTTTTTTTTTTTTTTTTTTTTTTTTTTTTTTTTTTTTTTTTTTTTTTTTTTTTTTTTTTTTTTTTTTTTTTTAGCGAAATATTTATACACAGAGAGAGAGAGACAAGTTTGCCTCGTCCATGTTTGCTTTGTTTTTTAAGTTTCAAATATAACACTTACTTTTGAAAAGAATTTAACTTATATATGTATTCTAAGCTGGGGGTTTATGGTTCGATTTGAGTCAGTTCCAAATCAAGTATGTCGATTTTTTAAATATTAGAATCAATCCAATCCAATTAAGTTGATTTTTTATCGACTCGGTTTTTCTCGGTTTTTATCGATTTTCGGTTATTTATCGGATTTTTTTTCTTAAATATGGGACATACACTACCAAACGCATACTCCGACGACTAAATTTTCAACATAACACTATCAAATCAATTGTTCTTTGAGAAATTTATCGTTTACCAAGATATATCGATGATAATTGAATAAAATAGTGATGAATAATTTAAGTATTCAATTAAAAATTGATTTATTTTTAGCATGAAATAATTTTTTTTATACTTAACGAAAGAAAATTACCAATCAAACTAGAATGTGAAGGCAAAGAATTAGATTGTTAAATAGCAAAGAACTAGACTAAAAATATAAATGACTAATATATACCATAAAATTTTAGAAACTGTATATAAAAATTTACATATATATACGTATAATAATAAATTTAAATAGCTACTTTTATAGTCGGTTTGGTTCGATTTTTCGGTTATTTTTTTATTGAAATCAAAACCAAACCAAATTTGATCGGTTTTTAAAATTCAAAACCAAAACTAAACCAAACCTAAAATGTATCGATTTTTTTGATCGGTTTGATTTGGTTTTCGGTTTGGTTCGGTTGTTCGGATTTTTGTGAATACCCCTAAATATTAGTAACTTCTACTTGAGCTCATGAAATAAAAATTGACCAAAACTATATAAACAAACCAAAAACACCTCACCCATAGCAAATGTGCGCAACAACAGTATATAAGTTAAACTCTTGAAAAAATAACTATAGTTAATAAGGTAATCTCCTATGATCATATATACTTTGGCAATGAATGCGGCCACTAATACTGTAGTATTTTTGCAAAAAAATAATTTGGCTATCAGTAAATTTGTCAAAATAGGTTGGTTTTCCTAGCCTAGTCCAACACAACATGAGCTACATATTTTAACAGTACGACTCAACCCAACCAGCTATGATTTGAAGGTCTTCAAAATGTTGTCCAATCTAACTTTGTAAGTTACCCTTCAATTTTTCTAGGTCTAGTTGTAGTACAATATGTAACGTATTAAACTAGTCATAAATTCTTGTGTGTAATTTGCACAAGGTAGTTCTCAGAAGTATTATAAATTGAGCATTGTGTCTCCATCACATTGACTTTCATGCATATTTACTGTCAAACATCTCAGCAACTCCTATTAATGAATACAAATTCCTTTATTTGACCTTCAAGTAATTAAAACAAAAAACAATTCCTCTATAATTCAACTAACACGTCTTCTCTATTTTGTATAAGAGATAGAAGAAGCAAAAGGGTGAAATATAAATCATAGCTTAGGATTCTTTTATTTGTTTTGTCTTTAATTAATTAGAGTAATTGGTAGCTTCTTGTGATTCTTATCTCATGAAATACAATTGAGAAGGGTTTGGAGACTCGTGGTACATTCCTTCTTTACCTAATTTTTTTCTTGGACAAGTCAATGTAGTCATTGTCTAAGTTCTATTTGGAACATGTCTGTGAGTTGTAAGGGTGAAAGGTTAGTAGGTAGTCGATTGTTTTCTTTTCATACAAAATGTATTAGTATTATTTTTGTATTTTCTTATTCTTATATTTTTTTTACTTGTTATTTCTTTTGCTTTGATTATTTATTATCTTGATGTTGTCACTGTTTCTTTTTTCATAACTTCTCCACCGTTGTGTTTTTTTTTTCCAGAACTGTTGTGATTATGATTTCCTTGAGCCGAAGGTCAATCAGAAACAAACTCTCTAGCTTCACAAGGTAGAGTAAGGACTGCATACACAACAGGGGCGAAGCTATGTTGGTCCAAGGGTGATCAACTGAACACCCTGCGTCGAAAATTATATTATGTATAAGGTAAAATATTACTTGTTATTGATTAAAAGATAGACTTTGAACACCCTTGCATAGCTACTGAATTATACACTATCCTTCTCAGACCATATTTATAAAATTATAATAGATATATTGTTATGTTATTATTGTTGTTGTTGTTAAGATACTTGACGTCCTAGAATAATGTTTTCGTTTGGACGGATCAAATCATCAAATATGTCAAATAACTGTAGCAATTTAATATCTTTCTCAAAAAGAATTTTCCTCATGATAAATTTATATACTTTATAGGGGGGAACTGTGCATGAATTAACAGGTAAATATCAAACAAATGAAGGAAATTTTATTTATTAGTTTTGTTACAAATCGTTATTTTATTGTATTTATTAGCCTTTTATTAAAAAAAAAAAAGGATTTGGTCAAATACGCTGAGTCGCAGGGGACAGACACCAAGCCCAAATAAAGAGCCAAAGGTGTAGTCAGTCTGCCCATTCCCATATCACACACTAAGCACATCTTTTCTGAAATGATGTTGCATTATTTTTAATATACGGAATTAGTAACTTTTAGAAAAAGCAAAAAGAAAAAGAAGGGAAATGACTTGAAGTGATGTCCGATTCGTCTATATCTGTAGGCATTGCAGGTTACTTTGAGGGTATTAAAATAGGAAGGAGATAATACAGTTTAAAATTGACGGTGCATTTGATTTTTCACATTTTTTAGATGAAAAAATAATTTTCACCTTTTCCTTGAATAAACAATGGTCTCGAATCGTAAAAATAGCACAGGCTAGTCAGTTTTCGGACTGATCTTTCAAAAACAGTCAGCATTTACAAAGTTATTAAAAATAACCACTATTTTGTGGCAACACGGAAAGTTTCAGCATAATATATTGGAGATCGGTGCACCTGTATTTGAACTTCCAGCATATTATGATGTAATTCCAACACGCGAAAAGTTCCAGCATAATATATTGGAGATTGGAGCACATGTGTATGAACTTCCAGCATATTATGTTGGACCTCCAGTATTATGCTGGAAGTCTAGTATATTATGCTGGAATATTTTCCGGATTTTGAACAGTATTTTCGTTCAGATTTATCTTTACATGAAAAATGGCTAAATTTCGATTATTTTTGAAACTGTGGCTATTTTTAAATGACCGCGTGTAAATCTAACTATTTTTTGAATTTCTCTCAAATCAGGCAACTCGAGTAAAAAGAGACTCCTATTTAAATTTTAGTTTATATGACAACAACTTGAGTGGATATAGAGTTAAAACTATTCTTTTTACTTATACTAGTATTTATGAACGTGTGTTGCATATTTTTTTGGCAATTAAACAATTTTATTATCAAGTAATATTTACACACTGCTTCTTTCCATAGCTTGATCTAGACATAAGTCTCAATCTAAGTTATTTCTTCTGTATCTCTATTCCTACTAATTCAAACTTTCTACATTTCAATGAAAAATAGGATAGTAATCTACTTTCTACTTTCTACTTTCTACACTTCATATTCCCTCTACAGTGAATCTCTTGTGCTAACAGTCGAGTAATTGTTTCAGCATTCCTCTGCGTTGCCTAGAAAACTCGTGCATTCATTTCTTGCCATATATAATATATGCTTCCAGCTAGATAAGGTTGTAAAGTGGGCCGGACCGGGCCTAAACGGGCCAAGTGGGTCGGGCCCAACCGATCACGGGATTCACGGCCTTTATGTTGTAACCGGCCCGGGATGGGCCCAGACCCATATGGTCTCGGGCTAAATGGGCCGGTCCCGGGCCTAAGTGGGCCCGAACTCTTTTTTTTAAAATTTTTTTTTATCTAAGGCAATTTCTTGTAAATTATATTATATAATAGTGACTTAAATTTTGTAATTCAAATTCAAACACAAAAAGAGATATTCAATGGAATGCGTTATAATTTTTATTACTATGACATTAACAAAAAATTACAATATCTTTCTTAGTTTTTCTCCCTCCCCCCCCCCCCCCCCNAAAGGGAAAAAAAAACTAATCAAAATGTGTCAAAATACAAGTTACATATTAGTTTACATTGTATCTCTTACAAATTTCATAAATCCTTTAAGGCCCGGAGGAATTTCCGTTGTTGGTAGCGGAAAAGAAGCTTGTTCATTACTGCTTCCGGGCGAAGCAGTATCCACCGCAAGTTCAGCTAGCATTTCTTCATAAGCTTCGTCTACCTCTGGTTGTGATTCAGCAAGTCCAAAGTTTCTTCGTTTCGAACGGATCCAATCTCTGAAGAGGATTGATTTTTCCAAGCTCTCCCTCATATACGCTCTATGATCACCGAGTTGAAGTCTTGCTTGACTGAAAGCACTATCCGATGCCACTGTTGAAGCTTGAATAGTTAAAATGTCTCGAGCCATCCTTGAAAGAACCGGAAAGTATTTTTCTTTGTCTTTCCACCATTCCAAAATATTAAAGGAGCTGTCGGTATTCACTTCTTCAAGTCCCTGCGACAAATAAACTTCAAGCTCATTTAATTGTGAACAATCACTAGCCGTGGAACTTTGAGAACCCCTGAAGTCCACCCAAACACTAAGTGCTCTTACTCCCGCAGTTCTTTTAGATGATCGCGAACTAGAAAAAGTAGGAGTTGGAACATTTGGTCTAGCTTGATTTAAGGCAAGTTGATGAGCACTATAAATAGTTTGAGAATTTATTTTAATTGAGGTTATTTCTTCCGGAAGTGTAGACAATTCCTCATCTTCAAGTGCTAAACCATTATAAATTTTTCATACCAAAATTGAGGACCTTCTAACTCCATAGTAGGATTTAACAAGGCAGCAACACCATAAATATGGGGAATAGGGAAAAATATTTTTTAAACTTTTGTCTCTTAGAATCAATAGCAAGTTCATAAATTACCTCACCCTCTGAAAATTGATTAAACAAGGTAGCAAGTTCTGCAAGACAAACTAAACAGTTAGAAATAGTAGGATAATATTGCCCAGATAATTCATTTGTAGGAATATGAAATTTTTCTAAAAATTCTATAAGCATTTTAACATTAGCCCAATCCTGATTTGTAAGGTGCTCATCATCATCAGCTACACGAGCATTAAACGTTGAGTTTATTGGGTTTTTATATTTATATGCAACAACTAAGCTTTCATACATGTAATTCCATCTAGTTGGATAAGGTTTAGGAACCTTTCTTTCTCTTAGGCCAAATTCATCGCATCTTTTAAAATATTCTCTAAGTCTACTTCTACGGCTTGAATAAGAAAGCCAGTTAAGAGCCATTTTAACCTTTTCAATTTCAACATTTAAAATTCACATGCCATCACCGACAGTTAAATGGTAAATATGACAAATACATCTAACATGAAAAATATTACTAAATGCAGGATTTAGTATAGTGGTAAGCAAGGCTATAGCATTAGTGTTACTAGAAGCATTATCCATTGAAACTGACATTATTTTATCTCTAATGCAAAAATATCTACAAATATCCGTAAGAGTTGGAACGAGTTTACCGAATTGAGAATTGACGAACAACTTGTTGAAAATTATATATCGTTGAAGACTTGAAGGCTTGAATACTTCAATTCACCAACTTGATAATTTTTCACAAATTGCAACAATAAAGTAAGCAATTATAGAAGAAAATTAGCGAGAGGTTGAGAGAGATTGATGATTTTGTGAGAAAAATGAAAGAATGAGGGGGTATTTATAGTTGAGAATAGGGAAAAAGTGTAATTATAAAAAGTTTGGGGTTAAAACAAAGTTGGGGGATAAAATGGCTATTTTTGCAGGCCAACGGCTATATTTTAAACCTTCCAACGGTTGGAAATTTTTTCAGATTTTTTTTTAAAAATTAAGCCGTTGGGTACGGTTGAACCGGCCCACTTAGAAGCCGGTCCCGGGCCCAAACGGTCCCAGGCTCACGGGCTCAAATGTGAGGACCGGTCACATGGGCTCATAGACCTAATTGGTCCGGGGCTTAAATGGGTCGGCTCGTTTAGGCCCACTACCCTTATGGGCTCGCGGGCTTGGGCTCGGGCCGGACCGTTCCACATTACAGCCTTACAGCTAGCATCATCCTGTATGTTTCAGCATTAGCACTTCTACCTTGACAGTGATTTTCAGCCCATTTCAATTCATACTCCCATGTCATCACCTGTCTATGGATCCTCAACCATTCCAACATTGCACTCCATATTTGTGTAGAGAATGGACATACAAAGAAGAGATGATCAATTGTTTCTGCTTCTGTGTGACATAGTGGGCAAGAGTCATCTTCTACACAGCCCCATGTTCTCAATCTGTCTCTTGTTTGTAGTCTTTGTGTGCAGCCAGAAATAGAATGAATATCCACTTAGGTAGCCCATTGTTGTTGCAAATCAATCTTCTCCATGGAACTTTGCTCAATTCTCCTCGCTGCTTCAGGTACATAGTCTTGATAGGGAATGTTTCCCTATCAAGACTATTATTAACGTGTGTTGCATGTTAATAATGGGACATGATGATTTAAATATTTATTTATATAAAGCAATAATAAAATTTAATTAATGAGAGAAATTTTATGTATAATAATACAACAATCATCTAAATGCCGAAACAAACTATTACATTAGCATAATACATGAATTTAAAATAAAAAGACACCATCAAAACTTACACAAATGATCAATTTGTTCATGTTAGTTAGATAATTATGTATTATAGTTTAAAAGTATTCAATGTGATGGTATCTTAACGAACACTTCTTTGTGGATAATATTTTTGTCACGCCCCAAACCTGGGAGCGAGAACGGCACCCGGTACCTTACCCAACCGAGTACCAACGTAACGTATCTTTCTTATTACATCATTACATACACATGACATACGGGGCTAATAGGCCAACATAATCCTTTATATACACGACATATGTCTACAAGCCTCTAAGAGTACATAAATATCATAAAGGTCGGGACAGAGTCCCGCCTTACCAAACAATACGTGTCTAAATCATACTAACCAAACGAGCAACTCCGAAGCAAATGGAGCGCACCAACATCTTCCGCTGAGCTGATAGCCTACTTGGAGGGATCTCGACCTATCTATCAGAACCTGCGGGCATGAAACGCAGCGTCCCCAGGCAAAAAGGACGTCAATACGAATAATCTACTGAGTCTATAAGGCACATAAATAAATACATAAGAGACATGGAAGAGATATGGAGTAATTGACTCAACCTGTATGTCTGGATAACTCTGTAAATAATAAATCACTTTTAGCATCATGCATATGCGTATGAATGTCATGTCGTGCATAGGTATATGTTTCATAACATCATCAGCCTCTAAGGGCATCCCATCATATCATATCGGCCACTGTGGGCAAAATCATTATAGTATACCAGCTGATCAGGTGGTGGTGCGTATATAACGCCATAACCTTTCCCATATCCCCTATACATATATATATATACATACATATATACGCGTATATAATGCCGTTGAGTATACATACATATATACGCGTATATAACGCCGTTTGAATCATATTTCAGCCACTGTGGGCAACATCATCATTATATAACAGCTGATCAGGTGGTGGTGCGTATATAACGCCGTGACCTTTTTCCCATATCCCATATACATATAGTTACATATAAACTTTTCCAACTGCGTATTATTCTGAGACCCATGAACAGAAAATAATAATAATTCTCATGGGGAATCAATAATATAGACACCCCTATTATTTCTATGAATAGAGTATTTATAGAAACTGTGTATTTGCTCGTTTCTTCAGTATAATTTGGACTATGCCAAAAGAAAGAAGGGATAGCCTTAACATACCTGGAGTAGGAAAAAATTCGTATGATATTCTTGGGAAAGGTTGCACCGTACTCCCTTAGAATCGCAAAATTTCGTTGCTATAACATTACGTAGTCTCGTATGATTTTTGTAGCAAAATAACGTTGCTAATATTTTGAATAAGTTTCTGAATCTTTTTTGAATTTGATCATACTATTGTGTATGCCTTTTGTTGAAGTTCATCCGTATACTTGCTCTAATCTTACAAAGTCATAAGACTTTCTTACTTTGTGAATTAAGAAAGGATTTTTTGATACCATTTTTCCGCCCCAAATTGAGATATGGATTTAAGTAATGACACCACCTCCTTAGGCAAGTTATTGTTGGCAATTTGCTGCCAAGATTTGGACATCCCACGTGGAAGTAGTGTCCCGTAATGATTATCCAAAATGTCACATAATTAATTATCCACAAAATTCAATTTACAAGTTAATCTCCCACTTAAAAATTCATTATTATCCAATTATCCACATGATTAAGGACTATCTCAAATTACTTAAAATACTACTCACTTTTAACACACCTTATACAACTTACTATCATTGCCATGGGGTACCTTGTATGGTACTAATCCATATATACCGACTATTTTAGCTTGGGCGGTATTTTATCCCAAAATGACAAACCTCGACGAAATTCATTTTCTTCTACTTGCTTACCCTCTCAACTGCACGAATTTACTCATCACTTGTTTGAAATATGATAATGCTTATAATCTCAAAATAATCTCATTCCCGAACTTACGTCAGTTAACTTACAACGAAACTTCAACGTACAAAAATGTAGGATGTAACATCATTTCTGAGCTTTCATCAATTTACTGATGATGTAATTTTACATACGAAAACCTGGGGTGTAAATATTTTTTTGTGTATGTTTCCTCCTAATGCTTTGGTTGCTCTGCCTTAACAAAAACTCTTGTTGTCTGAGCACGCTTAACTATGTCTAATAAAAGACTAAGCGGGCGTTGCAAATATAATCAGGGGTATTAAGCCAAGAGTTGATCCCACAGGGAATTAACGTATCAAGTAAGCCGTCAGAATATGAAACTTTTACTTACTCAACTTTCTCAAGAATTTTGAATATCAATTGGTAATGTTTTACTACTTCTACTGAACAAAATTAATAAACTAAAGATTAACTAACAATGCGGTGTAAACAATTAGAATAAAGTTCTAAGGTTATCGTTTCCCCCGTCTGTGAACTTCTTTCTTGGATACTTCCTATAGTTTAATTAGTTGTCTCTATCAATCATGAACACTCTAGCTACCATAAATCTCTCTCAAGTAATTATGATAATTTACTAGACGCACTCTCTCAAGTTACGGTAGCTAGATTGCATTACAGTTCACTTTAGATTGCACCCGAGGTACCGTTATTTCTAATCCAACCTCTAAACCCTCGGTTATGACTTTCGTCTATACTCCGGGAGTGATGTTGTTCAAACAACTACCTAAATATGCACACTCTCTCAAGTAGAGACATAATAAATAGGCACATCTAATTGAGGATCCTTTTAATTAACTACAACAAGAACGTAGTTGATCAAATAGAGATTAACAACCAACCAAACTATATTAATATCACAATAAGTTCATCCCCCAGCGGTTCCACCAAAACCCTAGATTAAAGAAATTAGCTACTCATGCTCATAATAATCAAATCCAAAATAACTTACATAATTAAATTACAGAGTAATGAATAAAGGATGTAAAAATCAATATTTTGCTTTGCTGAGTAGTATTACACAAGCTTCTCTTGTCTCTAATGGCATAAGTCATCAAAGTTGTATTTTTGGGTCTATTTATATGTTTTGGGACAAACCCTAAACGTGTAGGATACTTCTAGTCAAACCGAAAAATACCTAAAGCCTTTAAAACTCGGACTGGGTTGGATCGGGGACTAGGAGTTATGGGCCAAACGCCTGCTAACGCCTGGCCAGGCTTGGTGTTAGAGACCAAACGCCCCCCAAACGCCTGGCATGGCCAGGCTTTACAGCCCAAAAGCCTGACTATAGCCAGGTTCACTCCTTTTTGACTCTTGAGCGTATTTTTGACGTTTATGCCTCCATTTAGCTCGGCTTCCATCTCCAATTCACCTACACATGAAATAGACTTCATTATGCTCAACGAGGTGTATTTTTACCATTAACGCACATAAAATGTAAGGCACATAATGCGTTAAACCATGAATTATAGCCACACATCAACACCCCACACTTAAACATTTGCTCGTCCTCGAGCAATTAAACTACACCCATGAACACAACTTATTAAGCAAATCCCTTAACGCGTTATACCAAGAATTTTTAAAATAGTTTAAGCACAAAGGTGTGACATCCACACCTCAATAATCGACTCACAAATACCATGTTTTATTCACAATTCACTAAGTACTCTAACATAGAGGTCAACAACATTACCTTTCCTTCATGAATCATGTGCCCTCACCAAATCAAAGAGCTAGTTCCACACACAATGAAATTTAAGAACACTTAGGAACTCAAGATAGAAAGAATTTACTCACTCTCAGAAATAATATTCGTATGCCACAAAGATGCACCATAGGCTTGCCCGTAGTGTACTACTCTACTAATCGAGCTCATTCAGTCTAGGATCAAGTAGGACTTTATTTCGTTATAATGTAGGCTGCGGGACGAGTATGATACATTTAGATATAAGAGTGACTACACCTCCCTAAGCACTTTAATACATATACTTTAGCATTCAACCTCAAACTTATATTAAGCCAAACTCCACCTTCACATCAATGTATATTACCCCATACTTTTTTAAGCACACATATATCACTAGCCACCATCATCAATACTTGTTTTTCATACACAATACTATTATCATTTTTTTTTTTTCTTTTCTTTTTTTTTCCTTTTTTTTTCAAGTGGCTTCGATTGACAACTCTTTTTTTTTTCATGCACCTTTCTCCTTATTTCAATTGTTCCACTCAAAGGCCAACCTACCACCCCACACTTTAAATTTTCCATACCTCATCACATTTCCAGTGCTTACGAGAGGTGATAAGGTTCAAATATATGATCGATTCAAACAAAGGGGTATGGCTTGTAATGTGGTTGCCAAAGAAACANTAAAAGCCTATATCACTTCCTAGACTGAACAATACTACTATTTCGCTGCGCACACACATGGAAAGTTCTAGACATCAAATGCAATGCATTGAATACATACAAAATCTCACACAGACATGGCACATAACTCATTCAAGATTGGTTCTATCACGACACTCCAGTTAAAGTAGTTAAGCAAATTTAAGAATCCACGATTTAAGGTATTTATCCTAGAGTCAAAAATTGAGCCTAAGCGTCACAACTAGAGTACTGACTATTCTCAAGGCATCACAAAGTTTCGAGATATTGCTGCGATTAATTTCTTAACCATGTGGTTCTTACTCCTAAAATTAAAAACTACCTACACCCGGTTCAATTAAAAACCCTTGGAAAAGAGCCGCGGTCCAAATAAAAACCAAGGGGGAATTACTATACTACCTAAAACAAAAATCTTTTTGGTATTTTCTTTAGACTTACTTCCCTCAAGAAAACTGTTTAGGAGATCCATCATCGGGAAGAGTCCACATATTTCTAATTTTTTTTTGTTCTACCTAAAATAAAAAAAAACTAACAGAAAAAGCTACAATACTTACAAAAAAAGAAAAACTTACTAACATGAAAAGCTAAAATCACTAACAACAAAGCACACTAAACACAACAAACCACAACAAATATTTACAACACCCCACACTTAAATCATGCAATATCCTCGGTGCATCATATATAGACAAAATAAGAAGTAAAAATAAGGTACAAGAAACACCCTGATCAAGCAGCGTCGTCATTCTCTGACGCTCTCCATCCTTCATCATGTTCATCCTCTCCATTAGTTTTGCTTTCCATGCTCCTTCGGACAAACGCTTGAATCACTATATGCCTCCACTTTGAACTTATGAATTGGACCCCAAGTTTTGATTCTGCTCTATGATCATGCTCCTGGGTGGTGGAACAAATCTAACTGACCCAATAAAACAATGTAGTAATCTGCACTTCTTGGCCTTTAGATGACATGTGTATTCCCGACTTTCTGGCAAGAAGAATTCTAGAGTGTAGGCATCTTGTTCCTTATTCCTTGACTCCTCAAGTGGTTCGGATGACTCTATTTTCATATCATCATCCAAACACAATGTGAAAAAAATGCTTGGAGTGTGTACCAATGCAATCAACATCCTCAACACTAATGACACTAGATTCAACAAAATACGTATCATCAATGTCCTTGGTTAACTCTAGTATCTTTTCTACAACATTGACATCCTCAAAATCTAGTCTGATTGATTGTTGGTGTTCTACTCTGACCTTCTCCACTAGCACCTCTTGTACGTCATCATCCATAGGTTCTTTGCTCCTATTAACTAGATAAGGTGGTAGTGGCTTCAGTTCCAACTTGGGTGGTTCTTCAACAGGTGGCTTGGCCGGCGGGCTCTCTCTTTTCTCTAAGTGTAATGACTCAAACTCGAGAGCCCTCGGCCAGACCCCTTTTCCTTCAAGTGCTAACACCCATTCTGCCAGTTCTTCCCCATTTACCTCACCCAAATTCATCAAACATGCAGCAAGGGGGTCCTTAGTGGTTAAGGCTGCATCATCTTCCTCAACTATCACATCCACAACATCAATTAAAGAGCATTTGGCGAACTCACTCGGTCGCCTCATGCATTTCTGCACGTTAAATGTGATTTCTTCATCCTTTAGTCTCATCTTGAGCTCCCCAGTTTCACAGTCAATGAGGGCTCTGCCTGTGGCCAAGAATGACCTTCCCAAAATTATGGAAATCTCCTCATCCACTTTACAATCTAGTATCACAAAATCAGCAGGGAACACAAACTTCACCACTTGCACCATACATCATCTAGAATGCCCGACGGTCTCTTTGTCGTCTTGTCAGCTAGCTGCAATAACATAGAAGTTGGCCTGGATCCCCAATCTCTTGTAAATGGCCAGGGGCATGAGATTAATACTGGCCCCCAAATCACATAGTGCTTTGGCAAAAGCAAAATTGCCAATGGTGCAGGGAATTGTAAAGCTCCCTGGATCAGACAGCTTTTCTGCAATTGGTCGTGTCACTACAGCAATGCAAGTCTGAGTAAGAGTCACAGTTGCCAAGTCTTGGAAATCAAATTTTCAGGACATCAGGTCCTTCATCATCTTCGCATAGCCAGGCATCTCCTTTAGAGCATCAATTAGAGGAATGTTTACATGTATCTGTTTCAACATATCCAAGAACTTTTTGTACTGTTCATCCTTTTGGTATTTGGCCAGCCTCTGAGGGACTGGAGCTAGCGGTCTCTTTTTCCTAGTGATTTGGGACTTTTCTTTCTCAGCTACCACCTCAACTACCGGCTCCTGGGCTAACTCCACTTCTTTTTCAGCCTCACTCTGCGCACTGGGTTCTCCTTCAACAGGTTGCACTGTTACCTTGGTCAAGTTTGTTGAATCATCAAGTTCAATCGGCACGGGTACCAGTGTCTCGGCCTACCTGCTTTCACGAGCTATCTCCAGTTCCAAGTCTAAGTCTCTGCTATTGCGGAGACTCACTGCCATCAGCTGCCTTGGGCCCTGGTCCTTAGGATTTACCTGAGTATCTGTAGGTAAAGTCCCAAGAGGACGATTGTTCACTGCCATAGATATCTGGCCCAACTGCACTTCAATATTTTTAATAGCGGCATCATGTACATCTACTCTCTTACTAATTTTGGCCGTTGACCCAATCACCTGTTGCATCATCACTTCAAGCCTGGAAAACCCATCTTCTTGCCTCCCCCCATGTTGTTGCTGAGGAGGATGGTATGCTTGTTGCTGATTCTGATTGTTATAACCTTGTGGCCTCTGATAAGGTGCTACATTACCTTGAGGTCTCATGGCACCCATGTTTCCATTGTTTTGTTGCTGGTGAGGTGGTCTATACGGTTGAACTTGTTGACCCCAGTTCTGTCCCCCTTGTCTCTGGCCTCCATAATTTGACACATAATTCATGTTTTCTGGGTAAGGAGGGTGATCACACTCTGCATTCCACTGATTACCAAATGGTTGACTAATGCAAGATGTGGATAAGCCCCCATTGGTTGTATCCAAGATATGTACCTGCTGCTTTTGCCCTGATTCCGCTACCTTCTTAGTTAGTATGCTCATCTGTGTTATCAAGGTGGCCACATTCTCTGCAATAGTATTGGATGGATCAAAGTGCACTGAGTGAACTATAGGAGTAATGGGCGCATTCCTGGTTGTCCACCCTGAATTCTGCGCCATTTTATCAAGCAGGATCTGACTTTCTATTCATGTTTTGCTCAAGAATGCTCCACCAGCTGAAGCATCTACATTTGCCTTTACAGTATCAGCCATACCCATATAAAAACGCTGCCCCAACATCTGCTCAGGAATACCATGGTGTGTACAGATAACCAATATTCTCTTAAATCGTTCCCATGTTTCCTGCAATGTTTCAATTGGCTTCTGTCTGAAGCTCAAGATTTCATCAATTTGTTGAGTTGTCTTGTTGGGTGGATGAAATTTGTTCACGAACTGCTTAACTAACTCCTCCCATGTGGTAATGGAATTGATGGGGAGCGAGTTTAGCCAAGTCTGGGCTGCTCCTGTCAGTGAGAATGGAAACAACAACAGTTTTATCGCTTCCTGAGTGACGTTTGGCTGCCTCTGAGATTTGAAAATTGACATGAAATTCTTCAAATGCTGTTGGGTTTCCTCGATGTATGACCCTGAAAATAGTCCCTTGTTCTGCAACAAGTGCAGCATATTATTTGTAACGTGGAAGGACTCAGCCTGTATTTGAGGGACTCGTATCGCAATGGCTAAATTCTCCACCGTGGGTTGTGACCAGTCATATAAAGGAGCATCTTCCCCTATCTGCGCAACTGGGTCTACCACATCGTCCCCATTGTTGTTCCTATTGTTTGGAATCTTCCATGTCGGGTTCAAGTTGTTCAATTGATGGTTGTTGTTTGCTTTTCTGATTGGCCCGGTTTAAGGCCTTGAAAACTTTCTCGGGGTCTGATAAGGCTTCAAGTACTTCACCAGTTCTCGATGAGTTTCTAGGCATGCACCTGTACAACCAAGTTAGCAAACGTTAAATATTCAATGTATAGATGAAAATTGAAGAAAATTGACTATACTTAAGAATTTTGTATTTCTTGCAACTCTAATTGATAACACCGTTAATTCCCCGGCAACGGTGCCAAAATTTGATCATGCTCAACTATGTCTAATAAAAGACTAAGCGGGCGTTGCAAATATAATCTGGGGTATTAATCCCAGAGTCGATCCCACAAGGAATTAACGTATCAAGCAAGCCGTCAGAATACGAAACTTTTACTTACTCAACTTTCTCAAGAATTTTGAATATCAATTGGTAATGTTTTACTACTTCTACTAAACAAAATTAATAAACTAAAGATTAACTAACAATGCGGTGTAAACCATTAGAATAAAGTTCTAAGGTTATGGTTTCCCCCGTCTGTGAACTTCTTTCTTGGATACTTCCTATAGTTTGATTAGTTGTCTCTATCAATCATGAACACTCTAGCTACCATAAATCTCTCTCAAGTAATTATGATAATTTACTAGACGCACTCTCTCAAGTTACGCTAGCTAGATTGCATTACAGTTCACTTTAGATTGCACCCGAGGTATCGTTATTTCTAATCCAACCGCTAAACCCTCGGTTATGACTTTCGTCTATACTCCGGGAGTGATGTTGTTCAAACAACTACCTAAATAAGCACTCTCTCTCAAGTAGATACATAACAAATAGGCACAGCTAATAGAGGATCCTTTCAATTAACTACAACAAGAACGTAGTTGAACAAATAGAGATTAACAACCAACCAAACTATATTAGTATCACAATAAGTTCATCCCCCAACAGGTTCCACCAAAACCCTAGATTAAAGAAATTAGCTACTCATACTCATAATAATCAAATCCACAATAACTTGCGTAATTAAATTACAGAGTAATGAATAAAGGATGTAAAAATCAATGTTTTGCTTTGTTGAGTAGTATTCCACAAGCTTCTCTTATCTCTAATGGCATAAGTCATCAAAGTTGTGTTTTTGGGTCTATTTATATGTTTTGGAACAAACCTTAAACGTGTAGGATACTTCTAGTCAAACCGGAAAACACTTAAAGCCTTTAAAACTCGGACTGGGCTGGATCGGGGACCAGGCGTTATGGGCCAAACGCCTGGCTAACTCCTGGCCAGGCCTGGCGTTAGAGCCCAAACGCCTGGCTAGGCCATGCTTTACAGCCCAAACGCCTGGCATGGCCAGGCTTTATAGCCCAAAAGCCTGGCATGGCCAGGCTTTACAGCCCAAAAGCCTGGCTATAGCCAGGTTCACTCCTTTTTGACTCTTGAGCGTATTTTTGACGTTTATGCCTCCATTTAGCTCGGCTTCCATCTCCAATTCACCTGCACATGAAATAGACTTCATTATGCTCAAACGAGGTGTATTTTTACCATTAACACACATAAAATGTAAGGCACATAATGCGTTAAATCATGAATTATAGCCACACATCATTGTCGATCTTGATATCCTTCTTGGAAGTACAACATACAGTTGTTGCAAGAAAATATATTGCGGTATATAGTCCAATATTTAGGATGTTTGTGCTTGTGCTTTATTTGTTATATTATCAAAACATAAACATACTAAAAATTATTTTAACACAAATTTAAAAGAATATTCCTTAGTTTCGGAGGACGAAAGTTGAATTCGGGGATAAGAATATACTTAGACGCATATTGACCAGTATCATAATTTTTGACGATATTTTCAAAACTTCTATATACCATTTATGTGCTATTACATAAGCTACTAGGCGTATCTAAGTTTTTCAGTAGCATGACGAACATATATTTTTTTTTCAAAATTAACCTATATACAATGGAAGATCAATTTTAACTTAGTCTATTATATATACATTGACACTAACATACGTAAAAAATAATAAACTTGACAACAAACATGTATGGTAGAAGGCCATTTGGTATTAAAGTATTTAAGTATTCTTTTTGGTAGTAATTATTGGTATCATTTTCTGCTGAGCCAAAAACTTAAAAATATTTTATTTTTATTATAAAATTTTGCAATCAATCTTTTATTTAGGTGATCAACATATTTATTTCTGCTAGCTAAGATATCTTTTTAATTCGATCATGTAATTTGAACAAATTGCGTTTTAATCTAATGATAGAAACATTTCTTTTATTAAATGTACTACTATTACCATTGAGATTGATAACTAAGTGTTCAGGAAAAACCAATTCATCTTTTATTGGATGCTCTTATTCATTTCCGACATGAAGCAAGAAGACACTGAATACTGGATCTGTTCTAAACTTTATATTTTTTGTCAATTGAATCTTTTTCATTTGAGTCTAGAAGTATAACTTTGGCTAGCTAGGTTTTACAGTCTTTGCTTTTGTCGATTTTAGAACTACTGATAGTACTTGATAGAAATCACCTCCCAAATCACTAATTTTCTACCAAACGGTTCATTAATAAGAACTCCAGGCAATTATTTCGATTGTTTGATAATTTTCTATAAGTGCTTCTTCTCATATGATCAATTTTAATTTCCTTATAAATTTAGCACCATTGTTTAGCTTTGATATATTTGTGTTGGTTATTTAAGTTGTTTGAAGAGATATATCAAATCTAAAGTGTGTGAGCTCATAATAAAATTGTGGTTGGTACACCACTTACTATTATTGCTAACACCGTCATGCCTCTTGATATGATACTTGCAAGTAATGTATGACATATTAATATTATTTCGATTCCGCCGGAGGCATCTACAAAGAATAATCACGTTAGACCAGACTCGACTCTTTATAAAATAGTCTTGAAAGCTTGTTCTAGATTAAGATTTAGCTTTGACTGTGTTTTCTCCTACATTTGTATAACATTTTGACTCTAAACAATATACTAACATTTTTACTTAGTGTAATAACACTCTTTCTATGGAATAAATTTATGTATCCTAAATTTTTTTTTAACTTGAATAAAATTTTTACTTTAAAAAACAATTGAATTGGATTCTCTTGCTAAATTAATAAAAAGATTTAATTATTTGGTTTTAACATAAAAAATAATTTATTTTATATTGATTCAGATCTTAATATTAGTTCATCTTTTGTTTTGAATATTTAATTTTAATTATAATTCTATCCACTATAAATTTTATTTTCAAAGAGTAAAAGATTGGTATGACATTTCACTTTTAGATCTTTATATTTGTAAAATCATTAGTGGTATTGACTCTTACCAACCTTTTTCCCTCTTTCTCACACATTTATATTCTTAAATATTTTCTTAGTTATTGTTTAATAATTGAGTATTTTTCAACATTACAGGAAAAATTGATAAAAAAATATATTTGAGTAGGAAAATAGTTCAAATATAATATAAAAATATATTATCGTGGGGATATTTTTTTCTCAATTTCAATTTTTTATGCGGTATATTAATTTTATTTTTTTTGTATTGGACATTATGGAGTGGTAATGTATTGCCAATACGGAGGATTCTTATGATATTGATTTTATAAAACCTTCCTACATATTTTTAATAAGAATTTAATGAATAAAATTTTATTAATTTTAAAATCCTAAATATTAAAAATTAGCAAAGAAGGTATTGTAGTCCAAAAAATATATTATTGCAGTTATGTCCTTTCCGTATGAGTTCTCGCGCTTAATATTTTAGAGGTATTTTGGTATATTAATAATGTATTTATGCTTTTATAATATAATAGTCTCTCCTTTTTCTAAATGGATTTGGACAATATAATACATTCTCGAATTAAATTACTAATAGGACATTATAATACGTTTTCGAATTAAATTAGTAATACGAATTTTTAAGAAGTACATCCTAAAAGTAATAGGATTACATGACTAACGATATTTACTTGTTCAATTTTATATAGATTAGACAGTCTGAAACTAATTATACTAATAGGATTCCTAACGGTAATCATGTAAGATTCCTAAGATGTAGTATTATATCCTAAAACTAATAGGATTATAAGACTATTATCTACAATTCCGGTTATGTCCTTTTATTATGAGTTATTACGCTTAATATTACAAGGTTATTTTTGTAAACCAACATTGTATTCATGCTTTTATAACAATATAGATATTACACCAGTAACCGTGTAAGAAAATTAGAAAATAGTAAATATTTTAATTGATAGGTTAGCTTGATAGAAAAAACATCACACAATATAAAATTTGAATAATCTAATGGATTGAATTCGTTGGAAGTTGTTAAGTTGATCGAATTAGAGTAATGTCAAAGTATTTTGGAATTCTTCATCAAGATCAACATCTTTAGGTCCTAAATTATGCGATTTTTTATAAAAAAAATACGGATTCAGTTCATTATTAATCGTTTGATATGTCCATATTGTGGCAATTCCACCCAGAAGGTAATGAGTTACTCCTATAGCATGTCCTTGTATAATGTTCAAGGTTCCCAACTGAATAAGAGCAACTTCTAATTTATTATGAGCCTAAAACGATGCATTCAATAAGTTTGTAGGTGGAGCAATTGAAGAAAGGGAAGATGGAGATTGTGAAGATCTAGACAGGGGCGGAGGTACAGTAGTGGGTGCGGGTTCGGGCGAACCCAAAGACTTTTTTCGAAACCCTGTATTTGTATTAAAAAATTTACTGCATCTATATATATTTATCATGCCGAACCCAGTAACAAAAGAGGTCTGGGTTCAATGGTAAGGTCTGTGGGTTCGCTGGAAAAAGATGTGGGTTCGATTCCCGTTTAAAGCAGTCTTTTATTTCATTTTTTTCCTACATTTTTTTTACAAATCAACTGAACGACGACGTTAGCTTCTGACTTTCCTCTCAACAAACACTAAAATAACATTATTTAATAAATAAAACATAACAACATGTTTTCTTTCTAATAAACAAAGAACAGAAGCTTCCCAACTTTAAAAGACAAACGTTTCTTCCAATTCCCAAATCAAAAAAAGCTAGGGTTATTTTGCCTCTGTTGATTGACAATCACTGGTACCACAAATCTACAATCTGCCTATGCTTCCAACTCTCCACTATGTATCAGTGTATGCTTTTTCTCCCTTAGAAGTTAGACCCTTCTTAGTTCTTCCTTCTTCAATTCTTATTTTTTGATTTTTTGCTTCATGTTTTTATCTTATATTTTATATTTGATAACTTATGCATAATTTGATTTTTAATCTTTGAATTTCTGTAAGTTTAAATTTCTGTGAATCGAACTTGGGCCTTTTGTGCTTTGAAATCCATTAGCATTTGCTCTAGCTTTTAGCTCAAGCTACTGAAAAGAACAATGAGGTATCACAGAAGGATACCTTTTCTTCTTAGGTGCCCATGAATTTAATTCAAACACACTCTGCTTTCTCAGTGAATGTAGCTGATAGAATAGACATATACTTGACAAAAATATGAGGCGGTGGTGATAATGATAGTCTTTCCTTTCTTTCTCTAAAAAAATGATTGACTGTAAGTTCAAGTTAGAGATTGGTAATTCAACATCAACAACTTAACATCAAAGGAGATAAAGAATATTTTGTTATAGCATTTTGAAACATACAACTTCAAGTGACTTTCTATTTAGGTTTTTCTAGCAAAAGTTGATATGATCACGAGTTTTTATAAAGCTCAAGCTTCTGCAGCTTCTTCTAGCTCTCCTTTGACAAGTTCTCCATGTCCAGTTATTAATAACAATATAAATCCTTCCCAAGCATCGGATAAAGTGTGGGATTATGAGCACAATCCTGCTAAAAGAAAACTAATTTCAGAATGCCCTCCTAATTTACGTGACCATGTAAGGAGATATTATACACAAAATGGACCTTGTCAACCTCGTGGTTTTGTCTTTCCATAAAGAGATTTTGGAGGAATAATGTGTCACTTTAATCCTGAATGGTTTAAAACTTCATGTTCTCAATGGTTAGAATATAGCATTAAACAAGATGCAACATTTTATTTATGTTGTTACTTGTTTAAAAATGAGGTTGGAGGATATGGAAAAAAAGTAGGTGATTCTTTCACAACAGATGGTTTTAGAGGTTGGAATAAAGGGTTAGAAATACTTAAATCACACGTGGATCACGTGAGTAGTGTTCATAATCGATGTTTCAAGATGATGCTAGATTTAATGAACTAAGCACAATCCATTCTAACTTCTTTGGACAAGCAATCTGAGAAAATTAAAAGTGAACATTGAGTTTGTTTGAATGCTTCAATTGATATGATAAGGTATCTTTTGAAAGAAAGAACTCCTTTTCAGGGCCATGATGAGAGTGTAACTTTTACTAGAAGAGACCATTTTTTAGATCTCTTAAAATGGTATGCAGATAGGAAGGAAGATGTGAAAAATGTGGTATTAGAAAAGCTCCAAAAAATAACACCATGTCTTCTCCTAATATTCAAAAAGATATTGTGAATTCTTATGCAAAAGAAACCGTGAAAACAATTATTGAAGACTTGAATGGGGATTTTTTTGGGATATTAGTTGATGAGTTTAAGGATGTCTCTCATAAGGAACAAATGGCTCTTGTTCTGCGCTATGTCAATAAACAGGGTGAACTTATTGAGCTATTCCTTAGTCTTGTTCATGTTAAAGGTACAATTTCACATGCATTACAAAAAGAAATATATTCTTTGCTTTTACAACATTTATTGAGTTCATCTCTAATACGGGGACACGGGTATGATGGAGCTAGTAACATTCAAGGAAACATCAATGGTCTTAAAACTTTGATTCTGAAAGATAATCCTTCGGCACATTGCATACATTGCTTTGCTCATCAGTTGCAATTGACTCTTGTAACTGTTGCAAAGAAACACCATGATGTAAATAATTTTTTTGATATTCTTGCTAATGTTTTGAATGTTGTTGGAGGTTCTTATAAGCGTAGGGAGATGCTTAGAGATGATCAAGCTGAAAAATTAGATGAGTTATTAGTGCTTGGTGAAATTCATACAGGAAGTGGATTAAATCAAGAACTTTGGCTTCAAAGACCAGGTGATACCCGTTGAGGATCTCACTTTAAGACATTGCGTAACTTTATTTCTGTATTCTCATCGATTGTTCATATACTTGGAGTTCTTGAAAATGAGGGTTCAAATTGTCAGGAGAAAGCATTAGCCAAAAGTCTAGTGGAAGATATAAGATCTTATGAGTTCGTTTGTATATTACATTTGATGTTAAAACTATTGGCAATTAAATATGATTTGAATATGGCCCTACAAAGAAAAGATCGAGATATTGTTAGTGCAATGAAACTTGTTGATTTTACAAAGAGGCAATTGCAAACAATGAGAGAATCTAAATGGAATTCTTTGGTAGAAGATGTTTCTTTGTTTTGTGATAAGAATGGTATTGCAATCCCAAAAATGGATGACAAGTATGCACTTGAAAAGTCGAAGCGTAAAAGCTCAACAGTTACATATTTTCATCATTTGTACGTAAAGGCTTTTTGTGCTGCTATTGATTTGCAACTTTCGGGGCTTAACAATCGTTTTAGTGAAGTGAATACTGCTCTGCTTCTTGGTATGACTAGTTTGAGTCCCGATGATTGTTTTGCAAATTACAATAAAAATAAGATTATGAAACTTGCTACATATTATCCAAATGAGTTTACTGCTTCTAAACTTGAAGATCTTAGTTATGGGCTTGACAACTATATTGACTATGTGCTAGAAATGGACAATGCATTCTCTAACTTGAAAGGGCTTGGTGATCTGTCGAAGACATTGGTTAAAACAAATATTCACAAGACATGGGGACTGTTTATTTGCTTGTGAAGCCGAGTTTGATATTACCTGTGGTTACTGCAACGGTTGAAAGGGCTTTTTCTTCAATGAAGTTTATTAAAAATGATTTGCGAAGCATGGTTGGTGATGACTTTTTGAATGACTGTTTAGTTTGTTTTATAAAGGATGAAGTATTTGAAAGTGTATCTAATGATGCAATCATAGATCGTTTTCAAAACATGACAACTCATCGAGTGCAATTGAAATGATTATGTTTATATTCATATATTGTGTTTGTCTTTCATTACTTTTTAAATATATATTAAATGTCGATACTCATTATTTAGTCAGTTTGATATTGTATATTCGTTTTGGATTATAGTCTTATTTTAAATTTTAGAATTCACACACTCCAAATCCTAGCTCCGCCTCTGGATCTAGACCTTGCTTAAGAACTTTGAATTGTTGTCCATGTTCTAGGAATCTTTTGTTATCAACATTTGAAACTTACTCTAACTCTTGAAGTGTTGAAATGTAAAACTTATGTGATTGGGTTAAAACATTTTGTTTTTATGGAGATAATATAGATTATGAAGTGTTTTATCTTTTTATTTATATAAATTCCAGGTTATTACAAATTATTATATATATAAATATTCATTTACAGCTAGGGCATAATAGTCTAATAGAATCATTCCAATAGGTCTTGCAAACCGTTCCAATAGGTTTTACAAATCGTTCTAAAATGTGCGACTGATATAGGTAGTTAGAACCGTTCAAATAGGTCTTGCAACCCGTTCCAATAGATCTTACAAATCGTTCCAAAATGTGCGACAAATTGATACAATAGGTAACTAAAACCGTTGCAAAAGAAATAAAACCGTTATAGTAGCGTAATGAAACCGTTAGAATATCTGTAAATAACCGTTGCAATAGCTTACATAACCGTTGCAATAAATTATATGGTAACGGCTGCCAACCATTGCTGTAAACTCTATGGTAACGGTTTTTAACCGTTGCAACTGGAAAAAAATACTCGTTATTCAAGCAGAGGAAAAACCGTTGCGATAGATTGCCCTCTAGCAACGATTTGGATAACCGTTACTCTAGATCTATTGGCATAGAAGTGTATGTAACGGTCGCTAAACATAATAACTCTATGGCAACGGTTCACCTATCTGTTGCAACGATTTTCCGGCTGTTGCCATAGGCTCATTTTCCAGTAGTGTAACCACATCAACCTAATAATATCATTTCTTTCACCGGAGAGAGGGTCCACCTTCTTCTATTTTTACATCTAAAATTCAACTAGTATCATTAATACTAATAGGAATTCAATCATTACAGCAAGGAAAAGATTGATTCAGAGGGCGAAGAAGATGTAAAAATTGGAACCGATTGTGTAGTACTACTAATAAACACTAGAATAAGTGATATTCACAGTGCCAAGAGCACCTCCTCGAGTAAAAGCTTCCATGGTCAGTTAACAAAAATGAGGATCCCAAAGCATGAGCATTAGGTGTCGAATTTATCCTAAAATGTTCATTACCCCTTCGATGAATAGATCCGAGATGCTCGAAACAAAGAAGTATAGGCAAGCATCCGAAGCTGGACCGAGTCCTTTTTCTCGAACATATTACTAGGGGGAAGGAGCAACAACTTCCTCACACTATTACAAATGTAAGAAGCATCTGTAACTAAAACTCAAGCCAAACTTGTAATTTCAGTACTTGTAACTTGTAAGACTAGAACACCATATCTACATAAACTAGTATCTGCAGTGCTTTCACGAAGAAACAAAAAACTTTCCCCAAAAGGTTTCTTGTATGACCTACAAAGTCTATTCGGCAACCTCTATCTTTTCTCCATCTGAAGGTTCTGTTTCGTCTGCAGCAGTTCCTTGTTCAGACTGCATTTGATTTGGAGGAGGTGGCAACTGCTGCACCGTTTCCACAAACTCTTCCATTGTTTCTGCAGCTTCTGTAGCTTCCCCAAAACGGTTGTCATATTCCTCTATTATCTGCATATGTTAAGAGAAGCAAATATATATCAGAACCTCAAGCAAATCAATATAACATGTAAATGAAAGGTGACCTTAATGACATGATTTGGTTCAGAAAGAATGCTACAACAACAACAACAACAATAACATACCCAGTAAAATTCCACTAGCGGGGTCCGTGGAGAGTAGAGTGTACGCAGACCTTACCCATACCCCGAAAAGGGTAGAGAGGCTGTTTCGGGGAGACTCTCGACTCAACAGAAGCATGCTAGAGTTTTGTATAAATTGTGAAGTTGGAACAGACGTTCATACAATTAATCAGTATGTATTCAACATATGGTTGGCAAGTGGTAACTGGCTATCTAATGATACCTCAAGGAGAGAGTTATCCAAATGCAACACATGAACATCGCGCACTCAATTGTACACCAACCACAAAAGCTCGTGAGAATACATGGTTTCATCCTTATCCTCCAAAATATAATCAAGAAAACCATTTTCCTTTAGCGTACCCAAGGATCCCAACTATCACCTCAATAACAAGGTCACACTCTGGGGGCTTACCATTGTAAACAACTAAACAATGACGAATGCACCATCTTTTATTTGCGCAAATTAGATGAGTGCACCAAGGAGGTAAACTATATCTTCTTTCCAGCTTCCTCTTCATTGGGGAAAGGTGATTTATCTATATTTTCCATTGCTTAAAAGTTTGAAAAACCTGTGGTGTGCAACAATAATACAACAGCTCACAGATGTCGAACAAGTTACAATGCTGCAAGTTTAGATAGTCAATATACCAAGAGCATCATCTTTCCAAACATTACCGGGTAAAGTTCAACGAGCGAAGATGGCCTAATATTGATGATGTTAAGGATCTCAGCTTTCGCGAGCTTGATACTTTTACATTTTTCCAAAAATTCACCAATTGCTTGTCTTGTCTGATTGCAAGCAGCAGTTTGCTCTAAATAATCATACACCTAGAATATCACAAGCATCAGCCATTGCCAGGCCTATTGAAATACATTCAAACAAGAAGTTGGATAATGTAACTTCCAACCTTGAACTCTGACGGCGCAACAGGAACTATGACCCGTGTAGGATCTCTTCCTGCACCTCTCGAGCGTAGAAAGTCTAGCACTTCAAAGTTTGTGAGAGCACCTGCATTTGCTTCAAGTCTGCAAAAGATATTGTATGAGAAATTGCAACTACCCAGCAACAAAGACCATGAACTTAAAAGCTCACTGAAGCAATGGGCTTCAATCAGGAACAAAAATCATAAAGTGTTCATACATCTTCATCACCAGAATCAGAACTCTTCACCGCTCAAACTACTACTCTTCAATTCACCAACAAGCAGTCGCTATCAATGGGTTGTATCTGTAATTTCAAAAAACCAAGCATAAGCTTTGCTTTTCCTTTTTGTTTCTTTCCCAGGGAAAAAAGTGCTCTATTTAGTTTTTCTCTTCCTGAGTACATCATTGTTAGTCAACATTTTAAGCAAGTCTAATTAGTTGTATGCTAACACAGCTTCAGAGCTTGGTGGCTCCGGCTTCTTGCGATGAGCTTTGGTTTAGCCAGAGTACTTGAAAAAGAGAACACAAAGTCTTCCATGTTTATCCTTCTCTTCCTCTTTTCTTCTTTTGCAATGGGGGTGGGTGGGTGGGAGAACATTTGTGAAAAGTAATACGGTAGCATATTACAAGTGTTCTCATAGGTCATAATATTTTTATGAAAAGGTCCATCGGTATTTGATTATGCTCTCATGACAATTAGAATTCATTTTGTGCACTTGTGCCATGCTCCTATAATTGCGTGGGTAGAAGATTAACTATTAGATAAGTGCTAGAAACATTTCACTCTATATACCGCGAAGCTAGATGTCTTTATCCTAATTTTGGTAAAGCTTCTTCGACACAATGTGAATTACTCCAAGCTGTTTGACAATTTTGATACATCAAAGCATGACAAAAATGTGTGGCACAAAGGCAGGATTAATCTTTCTATAGGCTATAGCACACCTTGAAGTATGAAAGGCCTCAAACTATCCACTAATTCAATGAAGTAATATAGAACCCGTACACTCAATAGTATGATCCATGGGCAAGGATGAAGTAGAAGAAAATCTCAATTAAAGACACCTTTCCATTACTGAACACCTAGAATATACTCAATAAAATAACATTCAAGGGGGATTAGATGAAAAATTAAACGATCCAAAATTCAGAAGGCGAACCCGTGGAAATAGACTCTCGCAGAAAAATAGGGTAAAACTACATACGATAGACCCTTGTGGTTCGGCCCTTCTCCGGATTTCGCGCATAGCGGGAGCTTAATGTACCAGACTGCCCTTTTTTACCCAAAAAGTTTCAAAGAAATTTATCTCTGGACTTCACGAAGAGCAACCCAGGAAATAAAACACAATTACCAAACATAGCTTTAGACATTTTTACTAGGGAGGGCCATAGAATAAAGGAAATAACTTCAAACTTTACGACCAACTCCGAATCCAGATAGGAAACGCACTATAACCCATACATTGAAAGATAAACTTTTTTTGTTTTCTAAAATTTTAAAATCATACGTATTTCACTGAAAGGTAAAACCTATGACATAAATTATCCAATAAAC
Source organism: Nicotiana knightiana (assembly GCA_005239525.1). Lineage (NCBI taxonomy): Eukaryota > Viridiplantae > Streptophyta > Magnoliopsida > Solanales > Solanaceae > Nicotiana > Nicotiana knightiana. Next base: position 37,914 of record ML394573.1, read on the forward strand.
AAGTTTTCCTCCTAATAGAAAATATATATCGGAACAAAGCACACCGTATATATGCATAACAGTCTGAACTAGTTTCTATATAGAAGCAGGAAGATTGCAGCATAAAATTAGTTCAGAAATAGTGAAATTTTAGCTAAAAGGATCAAAAGAAAATTACCAAAGAGTGGATTACCAGTTGGAGTTCTCGTGCAAAAGAGTCTCCGCCCTAAAATCCGTCTTCTTGCTAGGTATTTTCAAGGCAAAAGAGCGAGTCTTCTTCTGTTTATGTTTTGCCTTTTTAATTAAAAGACTAAATTACCCTCAAATTTAAAAGAGATGTAGTAGTAACAGAGACTATTTATGTCTTTGCACCTATCCTGTCTGATAAACAAGCTTAAAAACCCTTTGCAGGGTTTAAGGAGCCAGCCGAGAAGAGATAAATCAAGAGGGCAGCTGAAAACAGAGGCTCAATTTGGGGCAGAATGAATAAAGATTTCAACCACGGTTAGCTTTCATCTTCTATTTCTATAAACCAAAGCTCTCACAATAATTTTCCCATCTCTTTAAATTTTTATCAAGACTCTAATTTAGATTCCATTTTTTCTCGACTTTTGATTCTATTTAATCACCCATTTTTTTTTTTTTTAAAATCTTCGCTTTGCTTTTGGTGCCCCAGCAATTAATTGGTTATCAAAAGAAAAACTTTATTTCATGTTTATGATTGCAGCTGCTCATGTTGAAATCCGATAGATTTATTGGAACTTTTAAGCTTTTTTACTACTCATTACATGCTAAGAGAAGCTAGTTGCCGTATTGGAATTAGTAATTTAAGATGTCTTAATGGAGACCCGTAATTTATTTTTTTGGGTTGTTTTTCCCCCAATTTACTATTGAATACATGTGCAACTTGTGAGTTCAATCTACTTACATTGCTGGGAGTTAATTTTGTCCTCACTTGATGAATTCAGATAGAGGAAAACCTCGAACTGCAGCAGGTCCGCCTCGCACCATTAATGTGCACAAATTTGCTGAGTCTCGAGATTCTGAACTTGAGTCTCTTCACTCAATTGTAAAAGAACGATTATGTAATGATTTTAGATCTCAAAGAAGCAAGAGAAGACGAACAACTGGACATGACAATAGACTGGCAAAAAGTAGAGCTAGAAAGAAGCAGAAAGCAGGAGAGGATAATGTTACTAACCCAGGCCATTTGGAGAAAGATAAAAAGAAACTTCCACGCCATGTTCGCAGGAAACTTGAACTTACAAAAAATTCTCTTGATGGCTTCTCAACTTCAGGCGATGGAACTAAGAGACTCAGAACTCACTTATGGCATGCTAAGCGTTTCACAATGACAAAACTTTGGGGATTCTATCTTCCCCTTGGTGTGCACGGCAGGTAATGATTTTGCTGCTCTTTGGCAACATGTTCAAGGTGCAGGTACAAAGTTTTAACTTTATCCTAGTGCATTGAAAAGAACCATTTGTTATCAGACAAGAAAAAACACACTTCTTTTACTGGTTAAAACGAAGCACATTTGTTGATGGTACAAGGTTGCAATTTTGCCTATTATATGCTTTCTAGTGTTGGAAGAAGGTCCTTTGAATATTATATTTGTTAATTATAAATATATGATGCAGAGGGAGGGGGTCAAGAGCTCTTTTAAAGAAGCTAAAAGGAGGAGTACTTGTCCATGATGCAAGTTATTGCAGTGCTGTGCAGTTGGAGGGTCCAGAGGCAGGCATTTACCTACTCTTTCTTGCCAAGCTTTACTTGATACTTGTTCTAACTTATTTCCTTTTGCTCACTAGATTACTTTAAGACCAATGGCATCTGATTAAATGAACATTTGTGTTACTTATAAAAAAATAATAAAAATAGACATTTGTGTTTATTTTCTATCAATTATCTACCCAAACCTTGCAATTATGAGCCCAGAAAAAAGAAACAGTAGCAAGGAAATAATGGTCTTCTGCTAGCTAATGATGGTGCTTATAATGTGGTCATTCACATATTCTTCCAGGAATTGTTGCTGTCAATCCTAGAAACTGTGCTTGTGCCTTCTCCATGTTCACATTGTGAAGATGCTCGTCCTGACATACTCTCTGGTGCCATCTACGGTAGTGCTGAGGTGGGTGGTCCATCTTAGTATTTCGTTTAGAGTGGTATCGCCTCCAAAATTTGCTTGCTTGATATTTCTGTTTCTTTGGCAGCTCCATCATGTAGGAGCCGTCTTTTCTCAGACAATTGCTCCTGTAACCTATATGTGGCAACCACAGCAGTGTAGGAATGCCGATACAAATGTTGATCATGCCAATATAGGTGGTGAACAACAGAAAGTTGATGGCTGTTCTTCTTTAAGACGGCTGTGGGTTTGGATACATGCTGCTGCCTTTAGAGAAGGATATAATGCTTTGCAAAATGCTTGTGAAAGGCAGGTTGAGTAAAGAATCATATGATGTCCATTTCTAATAGCTCATATGTACTAGTCTCCTTATTAGTTTCTTCGGTTTTAGATGTTACAGTGACATGATGATTGCTGCACACATATTCCTTTCTTGGTTATAAATGCACATACTGTTCACAGAACATGTAGTTTACTTGCCTGTTTCATGTTGCTGTTGTGTAGATCAGATATATTGCTTCTTGATTTTCAGGTAGATGCAGCTGGCACTAGGGTTAGTTGCATTTCCCTTGAGAACCATCTCGGGAAGCTGGAAGTGATGGGATCTAGGGCATCGCAGCTTCTTCAAAAGATGTTACATCCTTCAACCTGGTGATACTATCAAAGACACAACCTTTCTATTTTAACTGAATTATGAGCATGTTAACTGAATATCGTTGTTACGATGCAGTTCTTCAGTAAATTCTTCCCTAGTGAAGTATGCATCCTACATTGAGAATGATGATCAAATCCCATCTTCAGCAATCTTCTCTCTCTTTGTCGATGATCCTCGGTTTTTGGATAAAGATATTACTAATGCTTCGGAAGCAAAGGTTCAAGGTATACTATCTTATAAGAAAGACGAGAGCGGAGGAAATGGAACTCCAAAAAGGGATATGAAGTTACTCCCTCGTTCGTTTTTAGAACCTGAAGGGAGTCATGGCTTATCTCAGTGTATTGATCTGTGGGATACTAAAAAGGACATAGATCCTCCAATAGAAGAAAACATCCTTTGCATGGAGAAACACCGTCAGCGTATGGAGTTGTTTCGCATTGGTGATATGCGCACAGGCAGACGACAACCTTCTACTGAGAGGCGATTTTCTAGATTCTGCCCTATACTGCTTCTCAGAAGTGATAGCCAGAAAACTTCCATTATAAGGTGAATTTCCCAGCATAAGGTTTGGAAATGAAAAATAAGTCTGATTTACATTTAGACATGGTTGCTCAATATACTTTCATGACTAAAACACAGTGCATGTGCTGAAACTCGAACTCTCGTGCCACAAACATCTCTTCTGTGTCCAAACTTTCAACTTTTGTGTGAGGTTGATGTAATAATTCTCATATCACGTATTGCTCTGTTGACACATCTCTTCTGGTTTAGTTGGTAGGCTTAACCTTTGAGGATACATACTTATATGCATCCACCTTAAAGCTCCACCATCTAATTACAAAAGAAAAAAAATGTGGTTATTGCATTTCCTGTGTTGATAGCATGAGTAATTGTCCAAGTGGTTTGTGGTAGTTTACGGAAGTGTATCACATAATGTTATGAGTTAAAACAAACATAATAAAAGTGCATTTTACTTTGTTTTTAAGAATAAAAAAATAAATGAATTTAACTCTCTGGAAGAATAAATCAGTATGGAGGGCGGTTGGGCCAATCTCTGATCCTTGCCTCAACAAGTCTATTGGGCTCTTGACTGATAACAGGTTTGACCCTCTATCAGTGGAAATACACTCAGCCTGTGCAGAACCCACTAGAAGAATTCCAGCTCCACAAGCGACCACCTGAGTCGACATCAGAGGCCGATGATGAAGCAGATCGTGCAACTACCATCCACAAACATGTTCGCCCTTGGGTACCCACATCAGTGCCATTAATTATAAAGCTCTTTGGAGGCTGATTTCTCTTCTTCTTCTGAACTCCTCTCTCTTCCATGGTATGGCATGGACAATTCGGGTATGCAGGTGATTCAAAATCCTGCGGTTGTGGAAACATCAAGGTGGACAAAGTCAGTGATGTCTAAAGCATGTAAAGCTTTTGGGTTAAATGTAGCTGGCTTTGAACATGAAAATTTTGACATCATATTGCGAATGGAGGGGAAAAGGCGTCTACAACTACAGAAACAAAAATCAGTGGTAGATCCCAAAGAGAGAAGCAAAAAGAAGCAGACAATCGAGCTTGAAAGACTGAAGTGTGGACTTAATTACGAAGGTAGAAGCAAAGGGGACAGGGGCAGGTACTATAAAGCCTTTTCTGGATGAAAGTCAAAATTCTCAGTTGGAATGTGTAGGGGTTAAATGATGGGAAAAAGCGAAGTACAATCAAGTCTCTAGTACAAAAGTGGACAGTTGATATAATATGTTTGCAAGAAACAAAAATTGAGGAGTGGTCAACTTCTTTGGTTAGACAGTTATGGGGCAGCCGTTGGGCAGAATGGGCTGTCCTGAACTCAGTTGGTTACAGCGGGGGAATTATTATGATTTGGGACAGAAGGAAGTGGAACATCCTAGGCTTTCAACAGGGCACCTACACTTTAACTTGTATGCTAGAAAGCACACAAGATGAGT
>ML394576.1:0-32038 GCA_005239525.1 Nicotiana knightiana
ATTCAGTAAAAAAAGATACTACCGGAAAAGCCTCCGACCAAACCCCAAATCCAAGAAATTAGCCAGCTCCTTCATCCATATTCTACTTCTCTTCTTATTTTTGTTAAATTCAATTAGGAATAAAAATTTTAACAACCAAAAAACCTCAATGGCTGCCATCTCCAATTCGCCGACGACCAACCACATCTCTTTTTAAAAAAATCCCAAATCATAAGAGATAAGTAAAATCACACACCTTCAATCGAGTCTGGCCGGAAAACTTCCAATGCTCTCTTTCCTCACTTAGGTTCAAAAGTCATAGAATTTATTTACTCAAACTACTCACTATATTTGAGAAAGAATGAGAAAACAAGACGAGAAATATTTGAAAGATAATGAAAAAAAATAGATAAAAATAGAGTGGACTGATGAGGGATAACTGGGGAGGGGTTATTGGTGAAAAGAGGAAGAGAGGAGAGGCGAGCAATGATGATGGCCTTGGGGATGCTCTTTCCCTTTTCTTTTTTATTTTTTAATTTTTCCTTTGATTTTAGTATTTTTTTTAAAAAAAAATTAAATATTCTATTCACGCGTCTTTTTTACGTGATTGACACGCATTTTGTCTACATTACCAGTGTCACTGCCACATAAACATAGTCAACGGTCAAAGTGATTTATTAGTATTTATTCTGTCAAGTTAAGGTGTTCAAATGGAAAAATTATAAGTTTATTTACTGGGTTGACAATTAGGTGCAAGTTCAAGTGGCCAGGAGACCATTTTGCCATAAAACTAATTAGGAAGAAGAATTAAAGAAAAAATTGAATGGACGTAAATAACGGGAATAGAAAGGGGGGAAGAGGAAGGGGGAATAGGAAGAACGATGAAGGGGGAGGGGCAGGTTGAAAGTGATAAGTTTCTTTTTTTTCTTTTTTCTTTTTGCTTTTCCTTGTAATTTGTATTGTTTTTACAATCCTTTTAATGAAAATTAATAGATTTACATGCCATATGAATGTGACTTGCACACACTTTGTCCACGTAAGATAAGAAACCGCCACATAAGCATAGTCAATGGTCAAAGGTGCTAACTAATAGTTGTTCTCTAAAGTATGAATGTTCAAATGGGAAAATAGAGAGTTCATATATCGGCTTTAAAATAGGGTGCAAGTTTAAGGGGCTAGGAGGACGTTTTTCCTAATAATATCTTAGAGTAATAATGGAGAAAAAACAATTTTAGAAAGTGAAAGATAGCAATAAATGACATTTAAGTAATAATTGGAACAAGATTTAACCGACAAAGGTGAGAATTTTCACTGATCCTTCTGACAATGATGGATAATGATAAGCACTTGAATATTCCGATTCTTCTTGGATCGAGAGAGAAAGATAGAAAAAGAGGTGTAAAGATAAACTTTGTATGTATTCAATAAAGAGAGAATCTTCAAATAATGTCAATGTTGTTCTTTACAGAAATGTTCAATCCCGTTTTAGAATCACATCTCTTCCTATTTATAAGCGTACATGGGCCTCGAAACCCTAGATAGTACAACATTGGGATATATTCATTAGGATATTATCTAGGGAATCTAAATCTTTAAACTATGGTTATTGCACATTGAGGACGGATGCTCGTCCTCGTCCTCGTCTTTTATTAAGCGACCTTGACCTCGACGACGATATGCCTTCTTTATATCTCAGACTTTGAATATGTCGTAATGACAATATATTGAAATCTTCGGTGGCTTTCATATCCGTTGATCAAGTCAAATATGTGACATGAAGTCTTTCGCCCATACAGCTAGTCCCTCCGCTTATCGAGGACGTCATCGCTGATAGGTTTGGTTAGTGTATAATAATGGTCGTGGTCGTCGTAAAAGACAGACAATGTGGCACTTCGAGAGTCACATATTTCAAACCCTAATCTTCTCGGGTGACCTCTGGAACAAGCCTGTCATGGATGGGATGTGATGTCATGACATCATTCCTCATGATGACGCCTGTTCTCGATATGTCACGTTAGTACACGTCTGACCTTTTCATTGGTTCCATCGTTTCGATTTTAATTATAATCACGATGAGACATTTTGGATTCGATGATTCTCTTCTAAAAAGAGGGGGTGATTACCATTTTAAAGCTTTACCTTCATTGATGCTATTAGAATCGCCTTTTATTTCCTTTGCTTCTCTTGCATATATTGTTATCTAACTTTTCTTTCCCATCTTCTCAACTCTTTTCCTCTAACATTCTTGAAATTTTATAATTATGTCGAACTTATCTTCTGATGTCAATGAGGAGATTCAAGCCATTCCACTGGATGTTGTGTCCTCTGTTAGCGGAGGAGACGCCATCTCCAATGCTGAAGCAGAGGTTCTTCCTTCCGTGGAAGAGATTGTCCCATGCAATCCCGACGCAAAGACGGATTTCCATCGGCTACCGGAGGCGGTGGTTGAGGTTTTTCGATCTTTTTTGACAGCTAAAATCTTGGTGGAGTTCAAGGCAAAGTATGTCCTCCCTGATCAGGTGGAGCTTGTACTCGCCAATGACAATGAAGTGTATACTCACCATCTTGGGTATTGTGCTATCTTCCCTCTTTGGTGGAAGAATTTTGCCGCTTTTATCGGGTTTGTCCTGCTCAGCTCGCTCCTTTCATCTACAAGGTGATCAAGATGTTGTCAAAATTTGCCGAGCTGGCAGGCGTCGAGGTCACCGCGCGGCATTTAGTGCACCTATTTATGCCCAGCTTCTACCGAGGCACAATGTTGAACCTTCAGCATCGTAGAATCAAGTCCCTAGTTATCAGGATAGACGAAAAAAACAATCGACAATTTTGGCTCGACTTCTTTTTTGTCAAGATCGAGGTCGTCGTGGAAAATTCCACAGATTTCTCGGAAGCTTGGAACCGTACTCATAATTTTTATTCACCTTTGCCCTTTTATATCGCCGTGTCATGGTCAAGCTCATGAGTTTAACTCTTTTTATTTTGCAGCTGCTGCTCGACCTCTTCAGTTGGTAGCACATCTTGCTAACTGGGTCAGGCAGGTCCTTCCCTGTATTGCAGGGATTCGTGATTGGTCGAGCTTCTGGAAGAAGTTCAATCCGGTCCTCCCTCCGAAAGGAAATGTCCTCATTTGGACGACGTTGCTTTTGTACTGGCATACTTTATCATGCTTATCGTTTTTACACTTCCTCTAGGTTCTGTCAAGGAGGTTTAAAGAAGGAACATGGAGCCAACGCCTTCCTTTAGGAGAAGAATGGTTGTTGCTTCCACTACCCCCGCCTATGTCTCGACTGTTGCGCCCGTTCCTTCCTTGGCTCCTCCCGATGTTGAGGACGAGGATGTTTCTCCGCATGAAGCAGACTTGAGGCAGAAGGCCGTAGACGTGGGAGAAGGTGTGCCTGCGATTGTCGAATTATTAGAGGATGATATTGTGGTGCGAGAGATTGCGAAAATATTTATCGAGGAGGGAGTTAGGGTAGCCTCTGAGGTGCCTAGGTTAGAGGAGATCAGCGTTTGTCGCACCTTTGCGACTTGAAGAGGAGGAGGCCGTTGAGAAGGACGATACGGGAGATGAACTTGTCGGCGATGAGTCTGATGCCGACCTTGAACCTGAAGACCTTGAGATGATTGATAGTTGGACTACCCAGGTCGAAGTTCAGGTAGAAGGGGGATCGAGGACCATCACGATTCCAGTGAATCATGATCTTCTCAAGGATACTGTGGATGTGATTCATGCCTTCGGTTCCTTCTTCTCTAACACCGAGCACAAGACTCTCGAGAAGCTTAATAACAACACCCACTCCAAGAGCATCACCGCCTCGCTCTCAGGTTAAATCTCTTCCTTTCTCAAACGCTCTTCTTTGTTTTGTTTTGCTCTCGAGTATTTCTTTCTACTTATTTCCTTTTCTTGTGTTTGTAGACCGTCATCCTAAAGCTTGAGAGTGTGCAGAGAAAGAAAAGGCAAAAAGAGATCTATTGTTGGTTGCAGATGAAATACAGGGAGTTTCACGGGAAGTATAAGGATGCCGAAAGGCGGCTTCGCGAAAGGGACGATGTGCCTGTATTGAGGGAAGAGCTGAGAAAGAGGGACACCGAGTTGCTAGCTTATGTGGAGTGATTCAACTCTCTTGAGGGGGCGTTGAAGAGAAATTATGAGGATTTCAAGCTGGCCCAGTGCCATGACCTTCAGAGCCAGGTTGATCAACTGCAAAGTTAGTTGGATGGATGTCAGTTCGAAATGGACGCGCTTAGGGGAGAGGTCGCTGACAAGCAACAATTGCTCGAGGAGGCGAATTCCTCCCGAATGGAGACTCGAAGAAGGGCCACTCTCTTAGAGTTGGCGAACAAAATCCTTCGCGCTAACTAGGACGATGTCCAGCTGAGGGATGAAGCTAGGGAGGCCAAGCCCGAGGAGAGGATTGACGAATTGGAGAAAGAGAAATTCGAGCTACTTGATTGGATTTCTGTTGTGGAGGGCGAGAATGCCAAACTTCTTGAATGACCCTCTACTTCTCATGCCTCTAAATTTTTTGCTATTCCTCGAGAGCAGTACAAGGAATGGATCTTTGCCAAAGCTCGAATATAGGTTATTCGAGAGTTGGGTCAGATGGGATTCGTCTTTGAGACGACCATGGAGGAAGCCCGATTTAAAGCTCGTGATGCTCAGTTTGCCTACAGATATGATTCTTCCACACCTCAGCCTGATGTCGAGGACGATGATGAAGGAGGCGTTGACCAACTCGAGGATAGTACTTGGTGTGATTCTACCTACAATCGAGACGAGGATGGAGAGGACGACGGAAACTAGGGTGGAAATGGCCACTCGATATTCTGCCTTTTTTTTTTTTTACTCATCTCTTCTCGACGTCTTCGTGTGTCCTTGTAAAGACTCCTTATTTACATATCAAAGTTGCTTTTTTTCTTTGTACATAGCTTTCGTATTTTTTCCTTTCTTGTCTATACTTGTGTGTTTTGTTTCTATATGTTCTTCCTTCATTGTTATCTTTGAGATGTGGCCAAGGGCCAATAGGTGTTGTTTGATTTGGTCGTACATACCTTTTCGTTGAGTTGAAGCCAAGGGAAAATAGGTGTTATTCGAGCTGGTCGAACATGCCTTTAAGTTGAATCGAGGCCGAAGGACGACATGTGTTGTTCGAGCAGGTCAAATGTACCTTTAAGTTAATTCAAGGCTGAGGGTTGATAGGTATTTGTTCAAGCTGGTCGAACATGCCTTTTCGTTAAGTCATGGCTAGTGGCCGATAGGTGTTTGTTTGAGTTGGTCGAACGTATCTTTTTGTAGTCATGCCTGGGGCCGATCGATGTTTGTTCGAACTAGTCGAGCGTACCTTTTAGGCCGATAGGTGTTTTTTCGAGCTAGTCAAAATTACCTCTAGGTTAAGTCAAGGCCGAGGACCGATAGGAGTTGTTCGATCTCGTCGAATGTACCTTTTAGTTAGGTCGAGGCCAAGGGCAGATAAGGGTTTGTTCAAGCTGGTCGAATGTACCTTTTTGTTAAGTGATGGCCAGGGGCCGATAGGTATTTGTTCGAGCTGGTCGAACATATCTTTTCGTTAAGTCATGTCCAAGGGCTGATAGGTATTTGTTCTAACTGGCCGAGCATACCTTTTTCGTTAAGTCATGGCCAGGGGCCAATAGGTGTTTGTTCAAGCTGGTCGAACGTACCTTTAGGTTAAGTCATGGCCAAGGGCCGATAGGCGTTTGTTTGAGCTGGTCGAACGTACCTTTAGGTTAAGTCAAAGCTGAGGAATGATAGGAGTTATTTGAGCTGGTCGAGCGTACCTTTTAGTTAGGTCGATGACAATGGTTGATAGGGGTTGTTCGAGCTGGTCGAGCAGTTTCAATGAACGTGTATCTCATTTATTTCAACATCATCACATCGATTATATCATTTCTCCCTAAGGTGTTTTTTAGGGAAACTTACAAGTTGTGGGTACCAGCTGGTGTTCAAGTCCAGTCCCAGTATATCTAGTCCCTTCATTATTCGACTTGGAGATTTTTGAGGATTCGGGCAATGAAAATGTGTCTGTTCTTAAGTACTCCAACTCGAAATATCCCGTTTGTCTCCTCGTTAAAAACCTCCTTGAGAAAACCCTGTTGGGACAAAATTCAAGAGAGGGAAAAAGAGTGCGACTTATGGGGCACTCCTTGTTTTTCAGAAGTTGATGTATTTGAGGTGGGTGGTGTTCCCGTTGTTTGGTAAGAGATTCCCTTCCATAGTCTCCAGTTGGAATGAACCCTTGTCTTCCTTGCCTATGATTTTGTATGGTCCATCCCAATTGGATCCTAATTTACCTTCTCGGGGATCTCTTCTTGCTTGTGCCTTGGATTTGAGCACATAGCCTCCGATCTTGAAAACCATACCATGTCCTTCTTGTTTTAATAGCTTTCTACTTGTTATTTCTGTGCGACCATTATTATATACGCCGTATCTCGTTGCTCCTCGATCTCGTCAAGGTTCTGTCTCATATTCTCATTATTGTCGGTGACGCTTTCATTGGTGTACCTTAGGATGGGTTCTCCGACTTCAACTGGTATGACCGCTTAATTCCTGTAGACAAGGGAGTAAGGTTTTTCTCCTGTGCTTGTTTTTAGGGTTTTCATATGGTCTAGCTGGACGGGATCGAGGTCCTCTATGGTCGATCTACAATTTCGACCATTTCTGAGTCCATAATGGTATTTTAGGCTTAGACCTACAGGGACCTCAACCAAAATTCTCCTAACACCAGTATAAAGAATTCATAAAGTAATGACAAGTGCATCATTGTGAAGGAAAGTCAAACTGTCAACATCTGACTCATCGAAGATGATACTATCTTCGAGGTCGTCATATTGTTCGTGGGTGATTGATATCTTGAGTTTGTGAGTGGTGGTGAACTTGATGCCGTTGATGGAGGTGTTTTCACTACCACCAATAATCATGTTGATGGTATGAGCAGGTGAAGGCGGCTTTGGTGGGCCTGGGCGTTCTCGAAAACCTTGCTAAGGTGTTCCTGCTTTTGTCGTTGAGTAATTCTTTGAGGCGTCCTTGATGTATCAGTTTCACTACTTCTAATCTCAGGGCGTGGAGATCTTTTGTCTTGCGTCCACGTTCTTGGTGGAAATCGTAGAAGGCGTCAAACTTCTTGGTGCTTGTGTCGAACCTCATCTTTGGTGGCCACTTTTCATTTGTTCCGAGCTTCTCAAGTGCGCAAAACACCTCTGTAGGTGACACAAAAAATTATGAGTAGATAGTAGGGGGCATACTGCAAACATTACTATGAATATTTGATCTCAGCCTAGAGGGGCCATCTTCATGGGAAGTTAGGGACGGGTGCCTTGATGTAGGATTGATGTCGCTCCTTGCCTGGTCTTGATGTCGGAGGGTCTCTCCTCGCATTGTCCCTGTGTTCCCTCTTGGTTTCGGATTGTACTGAGGTGAGTCGTCGGGTTGTCCGTTGAGGTCTTCGTTATCTGCCATGACCTCGACACAACAAGAATTGTGGATATCGTCCCAGGTAGCTGGTGGGTACTTCATCAATAGGCTCGGTAGCTTTATGGTCGCCTTTGAATCTTCCATGTTCAGTCCATCTTGAAAGGCTTCCATGACCATTCCTTCAGAGACATTTGGTAGTCATCCTCACCCTGTTGAATCGGGCAAGGAAGTCCCTCAGTCATGCCCCAGGGATTGTCTGATGCGAATATATCATTTACCCTCGTTTCATCTTTCTTGGCACCAGCATGTGCCGTCACGACTTGTTTGTCATTTCTTCGAATGTTTCTATGGAATAGGCTAGCAGTTGTGAGTACCATGTCAACGCCCCTCCTGTAAGGGTTTCGCCGAATTTTTCAACAAGATGGAGGACACCTACTCTCTGGTGAGGTTGTTGCCTTTTACGTCGCTGACATAATGGGTTACATGGTCCTCGGGATCAGTCGTTCCGTCATAGATTCGGAGGTACGAAGACATCTTGAAAGTTTTTGGTATAACATGGGGAGTCGATTCCTCCCTCTATGGCTATTGAACGAACCTGTCGGCGTCTCTTTTTGGTAGAAATTTGGGAGCACCCGGTATTTTGTCTATCCGTTCCTAGTGCTCCTTCATCTGTTATTTGAGCGTCTTTTTCCCGTTTTCCATTTCCTCCGTTCTTTTTTAACACAGCGGCGAGGACGCTGTCACATGCACCGTCAACAATTGTGTGAGTGTTACCTGAAGTAGGAGGGTTTGGTTGGTCGTCTTGTTCATTCCTATAATGTGGTGCATGGATCTTTGTGGTTTCCATGGTTGTGCATGGGTCTTCCTTGCTCATTACAATGACCAGGTGTCAGTTAGCCAGTCTTCGGGGAGCCTTTTTATAGCAGGTGGCGCTCCCTATCCCGCGAACGTGGAAGCCCTTTTTCCGTTCTGTCGTGTTGCAGAATGGTGTAGGCGACTTCCCTAATCTGGGGGACACCGTGGGGGTTACCTCATCATCTTGGGTGTCATAGCCTTCGTCGATGGCACTCATAAGGTTGAGTGAGACGTAGTCCGTTGCTTTTGTTTCGTTTCCTTGGTTATATTTCATGGAATCCTTGTATACAAATAGAGAAAGAATAACTCTACAACACATTAAGTTAACAAGTAACAAAAGTTGTAGATCTGGATCGAATCTAAAAGTTTGACTAAGAACATCCCCACTGATGACCCCAAACTGTATGGCCCAAAATTTATATCTAGATTTTTATACAATTATATTTATAGAGGAAAGGGTTAATCTAAGTAAAAATATTAATATCCAAATGAAAGATCTACTGTGCTTATAACGAGTACCAAATGTATGTTGTTAGATAATAATATCTTAGAGTAATAACAGAGCAATAACGATTTAAGAATGTGAAAGATAGCAACAAATGTTACTAAATGACATTTAAGTAATAATTGGAACAAGGTATACCCGACAAGGGTGAAATTTTCCACTGATCCTTCTGACAATGATGGATAATTATAAGTACTTGAATATTTCGATTCTTCTTGGATCGGGAAAGAAAGATAGAAAAAGAGGTGTAAAGGTAAACTTTGTATGTATTCAATAAAGAGAGAATCTTCAGAGAATGTTAATGTTGTTCTTTACAAAAATGTTCAACCCCCTTTCTAGAACTGAATATCTTCCTATTTATAAGGGTACATGGGCCTCGAAACCTAGATAGTACAACATAGGGAATATTTTCTAGGATATTCTCTAGGGAATCCAAATCTTTAAACTATGCGTTACAGCACATCATACAAATCCTTCTTTATATGACATCGACCTTTGGATATGTCACAATGCCAATATATTGCAGCCTTCGAAGGCGTTCATATCTGTTGACCAGGTCAAATACGTGACATGAAGTCTTTCTCCCATACAAATATCATGATGTAATTAAGTAAGGAAAACTCACAATTTAGTTAGAAAAGCTTTGACTAAAGGCTCTTTTGGGAAAATACTTCAATTATTTATTTACTAAATATTTGCTATTTTCCGGGTAGGTGTTTATTTATTAACAGTCATATTTTCTTTTCGTCCTATTATTTCTAGGAATTAATTTCTCATACTGTACAACATAATCTGTCTATAATTCATTTTGCCTTTTGGTCTTTCTCCCATATTCTTTTCATTGAGCTCAAGATCAGATATATAAAATTTGCGTGTTCAATAGCTAGAGAAAATAACAATAAGAAATATACTATCCATGATTTTTTTTCCTTTTAATAAACGATCATTAAATTAGTATCCTTATTATCTAATGCAATATTTAACAAATATGCGAAGATTTTCAACGTATTTTTATCTAGATAAGTTTAAATTTAAATTTTAATTGATTAAGAAAATTATTCTTGAAAGAATTTTAATATGTTACGATTTATGGAAAGTGACTATTTTGCAAGCAATGCTTGTATCTTATTGTATTTTCATTTTGGGAAATTACCAGCCATGTCCATATATAAGTAGCTTATTATAGACAATAAAATTGGATCCGGGAAAATAAAATCAAGACTGAAAATATTGCAACAATCGTAATATTTTATTTCAAATAATATGAGTGTACAATCTCTATGAATCTTCTAATTCTTCTTTTCAATATACATTCAAGGGATTTTGAGCTTGATCTTGAATCTATATTTATTTCCACGAACGATGATCTTGAATTCAACTAGCACAAATTTTGATTTGAACTCGTATTCCTTGAATCTTGACTTGTTCTTCGTTCTTGAGCTTGAACTTGATTTGTTCTTCGTTCTTGAACTTGAACTTGAACTTGGTTGCTTGAAGCTTGAAACTTGTAGAGAAATTTACGGCGTTTGATCCACGAGCTCTCTCTTGCTTCTTGTTATAACTTCTGGTGTCTTTTCTGAGTTATGAAGACCCATATATATAGTTGTGGGAGGTAAGAGTTATGATAAGAACAAACTCTTTCCGACCAATCAGATTTAAGAGTGACAAGGCCGCATTTGATTGTCTAGAACACGTCACTTGCACATTTGGCGCAGTTTCATTGGACTTTTAATTTGACTTGGCATGTCTTGTCATTTTGACATGTGTCATAATCTCATTGACTCTTCTGTTTTACTTGGTGTGCCAGTCATTTGACATGTGGCACCAAATTGGGCCTCTGGGAAGATGGGATATTGGGTCTAATGAATTTGGCTCATCATTTGTAGCCCAACTAAATGGGCTATCCAAATGCATCAAGACTTATTTATCTAACCCATTATATTGGACTTATATATATAATTCAATTATATTAGCCCATAATATTTATTTGGACCAATAAAATCTAAATTATTTTATGAATTTTATTTTAATATAATTTATATGCCTACAAATGCCCCCTACTTCAAAACTCATCTAAATATAAGCTTATTAAATTTTAAAGACGAGACTTGAAGTACATACATTGAACAATAATTCCACATAGCATGAAGATTCATCCCGTAAAACACCAAATTATGTGAACTCGCCTCCTTAGATTTAAGACTAGAAACTCGAAGCATTATGTTCTCGCCAATTTTCATCAGTGTTCACTTAGCTTAAATAGACAAAGGAAAAGATTTATCAATGCATTTCCAGGTAAGCCAATTGGAATATTCTTTTTACTCTTTTCCTTTGCTTGTTAATATCTTCTATGTAATCTCCATTTAGCATGAGTAATTTTAACCAAATACATACTAAGGCATTACACGTAGTCTTTCCATGGCTTTTAAACACTCATGTCTCAATGATATCAATTTCTCCTAGGATATTACAACTTGTGCAGCTCCTACAGGGATTCCACGTGATCTCCTTGTATAGACTTTTATTTTCTTGTTGAAAACCCATTGTACTTTTTCTATTAGAATTGTGATTTCACAACAGATTTATCCGCTTGGGATTCCAAAGAATTGTGCCACCACCACAACTAACCAAATCCAACCAGAAGACATATCATGCCAACTATCCCACATCGAAAATCTGTTCTCAACAACGGCTTTTTATCATCTATATAACCCCATGCTTACACATTTATTAAGCATCAATTTGTAACTTTCAAACTTGCTCGAATTCACATCTGGCAGGTACAGTTTTATTTTTTTGTTGCATTTTTGCCTAATTTTCTTTATTTTCTTCTTTTTATTTTTTGTAGGTCAACGAGGAGGATGTGTTCTCGTTAATAGTTTAACAAGATGATCCATGCATGAAGAAGACAATCATAGGGTGTGAGGGGATGAGTACTTATCCTTGCCTGAATATCGGAGAGATTACTCTCATGGCCCGACTATCGGAGAGATTAGAGATTACTCTCAAAATAACCCGACTACCGGAGAGATTACTCTCAATGTGGCTCGACTACCGGAGAGATTACTCTCAAAATGAACCGACTATCGGAGAGATTACTCTCAATGTGGCACAACTACCGGAGAGATTGCTCTCAATGTGACCCGACTACCAGAGAGATTACTCTCAATGTGGCCCGACTACCGGAGTGATTACTCTCAACGTGGCCCGACTACCGGAGAGATTACTCTCAACGTGGCCCAACTACCGGAGAGATTACTCTCAATGTGGTCTGACTATCAGAGAGATTACTCTCGATATGGCCCGACTATCGAAGCCCATTTAATCCATTTAGACAATTGTGCCCATTCTAATATTCTTGATTTGGATTTTGATGACCTTTTTTTTTGTATCCCGAAAAGATGGCAAATTTTAGAGATTATACCTCACCTTCCTCCAAACTCAGATATCTCATAATCGAGACCGAAGATGGCATAGAACAAACTAAGCTTTTGGTTCACACCCCACAAGCTGGCCAGTATGCAGCCTTATGGCCTTCTTTGAGGAATTCTCTTTATGTAAAAAACTAGACCTTGGAGCACAAGTCAACTTCTAATCCATTGTCCAATATGTGGTCTCTCCAAGCACCAATCCATCACCACGTAAACATTTCTAGCACCTTTCCGAACTTAGGACGTCGCATAATTCAAGGCAAAGTACGTTGGAGAAACACAACAATAATTGAGGGCGAGTATCGTCATATTCCAGGATATTGGGAATAGGATGAAGATGTACTTGGTGGAAGCCAACAAACCCTGAGTACAACAAAGATTTATGATGTTGTCTATGCCTCACTCTTTACTTATGATCGAAACTCGAACATCTTGCAAGCATTTTGTGAGGCTTGGTGCCCCAAGACGAACACGCTTCTTACATCAGCTGGAGAACTATCTATCTCTCTTTGGGACTTACATATCCTTGGAGGTCTGCCTATTACGGGTTCTCCGTATGAAGAAGTGGTACCTAAGACAAGAGAACTTATCGGTTTGGACAAAAAACAGATAAGATTTATCCCTCGATCTTGCGAGTATTTATTTGCTGCCTTTCATCATCTTAAGGAAGGTACGGGTGCTAATAAAAAGGTCTCTTTCAGCAAGTGGACAAATTTTTGGTATAACAAAACTTTGACATATAAACCTGCCCCACTGCGAAAGGAAAAAAAATTCGCGCGCTTAAAGTCGACACATAATCCTAACGGAGTTTTTCCCGAGACAACAAGGTGGTCGAGTGATCAAGAAGTTATCTTCTCCAAGCTTAGGGTGAGGGCTGACAAGAAAGATGAAACTTATGTAGCAGCATTCTTATCAATTTGGCCATGTGCCTTTGTGTCTCCCAAGGCAGAAAACTCCATTCATTCCGAGACTTTTAAGATGGAAAGCACGATGGTAGGCAGGCGAAAGATTAGCCTTGCGGTCCCAGTTTTGGCGAGTATTTATCATGGTTTGAATAAGATTTCGTGTTCTTCCCAACTTGATCAAATCAAAGTTTGTTTTCCCATTCATTATGTTTACGGCTGGCTTGCACATTACTTCAAACTCCATTATCCACTTGTTGTCCATCTGTCCCTTTGATGGTGGCATACTCAGGAGAGGGAGTTGCGAGGTACTTTGACGAGAAGGATGCGAGAAAACGCATCCACACTGGGGAGGATATAATTTGGACACCAATAATGTTAACTAATTATCGTCCTTATTATTATGTGGATAATGATGCCCCTCAAGAGTTGGAGTCAAATTACTTCATGAGCTTACGTTTTAATTACCTCCCTTTGAGGTATGGTAACTCATTCATCATCGAGCCATATAGCCCGCATTGGTTTGGTCGTCAATTTGGGTTTTATCAGAACGTCCCCGGTTTTTCGGAGAATGATATCCGTAACGCCTCTCTAGATGAAGGACTAAGATTTTGGAGAATTTTCACACAGTATCGGTCTATGTCACGTGCGGTTTTTCCCCCAACATGGGATCCTGTGGAGAAGCCTTTCTCCACCAATTATATGTCTTGGTAGGAGAAAGCGCATGGGAAGTTTCTCGAGAATAATTTACAAGCTTTGGTAGACAATGTTGGGCTAAAGTCTACTAATCCTTTAGGAGGTGAAGATCAAGGTGTTGGAAAAACGCTCCCAAAAGTTAAAGAGCCACGTACTCCAATCCCAAAAGTAGCTACACAACATAATAAAAGGAAGCTTAAATCCTCAAAGGCGGATTTGAATGAGTTGGTGTGCACTTCAACATATTTAGAGAAGTACCCTCCAGTTCTTCCATTTAGCACGCAAGTTCCTCAAGATACAAGCCAGAGTACCAATAAAGACCAAAACCGGAAAAGGAAACGGCCTAACCCAGTAGAGATCGTAGAGGTTCCAAGTGTTGATAGTCCCTCAAGAACGCCTATAGCTTGTAACAAGGAGGTAAAAATACAATCACCTTGCCCTTTCTTTATATATTTTTAACCGAACGAATGGCTCTACTAAAAAAATACTCACTTTATTTGCCTTTTCCTTATGCAGTTAAATTCCATTGGGCATCCGGTGGTATCCCCACATGATAAGCCGCAAGTGAGTAACGAATCTATTGGAGGGCCTACATCTAAAGTGAAGTCATCTTCAAAGGCGTCATCTCTTCCTCATGACAGAGCCCTAAACCAACCAACTCTAAACGAGATAACTCGTGTCCCACCGATGACAAATATAGCAGTATCTATTTTTATTGGAAAGAGCATTGTCTTTAATCGCAAAAAGGAATTCGTCTTGGGACTTTGGGAGGATATTTGCAACAGACTCTCCAAAACTCATACATAATTGCTCTCATCTTATAGGGAGCAAATCTATGAGATTTTCGAGGATATGAAGAAGACGAATATTTTGGATCTTTCTCCATTAGAGAGTTTACTGGATTCTCTTTTTGAGCTTGTCGCGTCATATGACCAAGAGCGATCCAATATGGCTGATACGACCAGTGAAGATGAGAAGCTAGAGATAATTTCTAAAGCTAAAGAGCGCCTCGAGTCGTTCAAACTTGAAGTAAGTGAGAAAGTCAAGAAAGTTTCCTCTAGTGAAAAGAAACTGAAGAGAGTCATGAAGAAGTTGCGGACATTACAACAAGAGAGGGAGAACCTCGAAGGTGTTATAGAAGCGACTCAAAAGGAGGTTAAAGAGACTCAGACAAAAGTTTTAGCTGCCGAGACTGAGGTCTCTTCATATGACAACGTAAATTTGATGACTGATGAAGATTCGACCAATTTGGAGGAGAAGAAGAAGAACCTAGAGACTAGCTATCAAGAATTGATCAACTACAAGTTTTATTTAGATTAGGCTATTAGCATTATCTCCCCTTTTATCTTTATGTTAGATTGACCTAGTGGATATTTATTTCATCTTAAATAAGATTGCTTCTATTTTGCTTTACATTGCCCGACATTTATCTTAGTCGCATAATTTTCAGCTTTTCGTACTCGTAATGAAAGATTCATGTCTCGTTGTAGGAGAGTCCAAATAACGAACCATTTAATTTATCGAAAATTAGACTTCAATATCTAAAACATATCCGAAACTTAGAATCAAACACCTTCAGAATCAGCCCAGATAATAGTTTGAAACCAACTTTAGATTTTACCACGTTGAAAATTTCAGATTTGCGCAGTCTCATCAAAAAATCATATCTTGGTGTAGAAAAGTCAAAATCACGAACCGTTTGATTTTTTGAAACCTTAACTTGAACATATATGACATATACAAAAGGAAATATCTAATTACTTAAGTATATAATCAGATAATGGTTCGAAATCAATATTAAATTCTGATGCGGCGACGATTTCAGATTTGCACAACTTCACTAAAACTTTTGTATGTTGATGTAGGAATGTCGAAATCATGAACCGTTTGTTCTATTGGAAACTTAAATTTCAAATATATAACATATCCAAAATGTAAAATTTAATGCCTTAAGAATAGTTTCAGATAATATTTTGAAATCAATACTAAATCCTGCCACGGTGACAGTTTCAGATTTGCACGACTTCACCAAAACTTTTGTATCTTGCTGTAGGAACGTCGAAATCACTAAGCGTTTAATCTACTGAAAAATTAAAATCCAAATCTATAACATATCCGGATAGTTTCAGATAATATTTTGAAGTCAACTTTGGTTCCTGATATGCCGACAATTTCAAATTAGCGCGAGTTCACCAAAATATTTGTATCTTGGTGTGGGAGACTTGAGATTGTAAGATTATTTTAATTGTCAAAAATTGAAATTCAAGAGATTAATTCTCACCAAATATCTTGAGTCCAAATCTCTCTGAATTTGAAATGTCATGAAGGCATACCATAATAACTTGAAGGTTTGGCGAACGTGAAGGCATAACAGATCCCCGACTTCAATGAAAATGCTTGGCAACCTCCAAAAAAAAATTAATCATTTCATTGAAGACACGAATTTACCATAGCGACTTGCCCCCTTTAAATCAAATGGTATCCATAGTTTAACAAAAGAATGGTATCCCAGCTTGATTTTCAAATACTAATTGAATGAATGACATTCCATTGTACTTTATTCAGACAACGATTGGGGGATTATGTGTCTTTTGAACTTATGCGACTGAACTCAGAATGAAACTCTAAGCTGCCTACGTATCTCGATGAAGAGGATCAAGTCATACCGTAGTTCAGAATGGGTAGAATTTTTTCTTTTTTTTATGTCCTAACTTTTTCCTAGGTCGCCTCTTTCGAGGTTTTCAACCTAGCGGATTTTTTATTTGATTTTTTATGACCTAACTTTTGCCTAGGCTGCCTCTTTCTAGATTTTCCACCTAGTGGACTTTTTTTTTTGGGCCGTACACAGTTTAGACTCATGCGAGC
Source organism: Nicotiana knightiana (assembly GCA_005239525.1). NCBI lineage: Eukaryota > Viridiplantae > Streptophyta > Magnoliopsida > Solanales > Solanaceae > Nicotiana > Nicotiana knightiana. The sequence continues at coordinate 16,663 of ML394576.1, forward strand.
CAGGAGTATAGAAACATGCAGTTTAGGCTCATGCGTCGAGGAGCGTAACAACTTCAAGGATAATACTTCTTCAAAAACTTGCCATTGATAGGGCCGATTCTCATGCCATCTACATCAACCAGCTTGTAAGCGCCACTTGAGTAAGCTTCTTGTACGTCATATGGCCCATCCCATTTTAAGGTGAACTTCCCTACAGGTTTATGGGAAGTAATAACGGGTATTCGTATAGCAAGGACTTGATATCCTACTTGAAAGGACCTTGGGAGAATTCTTTTATTGAAGGCGCGAGACAATCGAGCTTGATAATATTCCAGACTCTGTTGAGCTTCCAACCTCCTCTCATCAAGAGCCTCCAACTCTGCTAATCGAAGTCGAGCATTTTCTTTATCAGTGATCCCTTCTTGAATAGCCAGTCATAATGAAGGTATTTGACGCTCAAGTGGCAAGACGGCTTCAACTCGATAAACGAGTGAATACCGAGTCGCTTGTGTTGGCGTGCGGTGAGTCATCCTATATGCCCATAGATCTTCTTCCATACAGTCATTCCAATCTCGTTTGGATTTGGAGGTGACTTTCTTCAGCAGGTTGCATAGAGTTTTGTTGAATGCCTCAGCTAGACCATTGGCGGCAACATTGTACATTGAAGAGTTACGTTGCTTGAAGCAAAAGAGATCACAAATCTTGTTCATCAACATATTATCGAATGGCTTTCCTATTATATGTTATTATGTAACTAGAAATGCCAAAGCGATAGATTATATTTACTCAGATGAAACTTGCAACATTTTCTTTCTTTACCTCCTTAAGAGCAACAACTTCGGCCCATTTTGAGTAGTAATCAGTTGCAGCCAAGATGTATAGGTGCCCACTAGAGGACTTTGGCAGTGGCCCAACAACATCCAATCCCCAAGCGTCAAACGACCAGGATGCAACAGTTGGGTGCAACACTTCAAGAAGTTGATGAATAAAATTCGCATGGAATTGACAAGCCTTGCATCTTCGAGCGTAGTCCAAGCAATCTTTTACCATCACCGGCCAATAATATCCCATCCTTTTTATATGGAAGTGGAGCTTTGGTCCTGACTGGTGTGACCCACATACCCCGGAATATGCCTCTTGCAAAGCTTGGAGTGCTTATTATTCCCCTAAGCATCGCAAGAGTACTCCTCGAACGACCTTCTGTATAGAGTATCTTTGTAGTAAAGAAAGCGAGGTGCACGACGACAGATTTCAGTCCTTCTCCTCGGATTTTCAGGAAGTATCCCATAGCATAAGTAGTCGATAATGGGTTGTCGCCATTCTTCTTTCTTCAGAAACAACAACAAGATGCTTGAGTTCATTCTCTTCACCTTCAGCCTCATTTGGCAGCGGTTCTACCCATTTTTGGCAGACGATAACTTGCGCTTGATCAGGCAGCGCTAATGATGAAGCTAGGGCAGCTAAAGCATCAGCCTTCTTAGTTTCTTTCCTTGGCACATGCTGAATAGTCACATCACCGAGTCACCCCATTAACTTTTTAGCGTAATGATGATATGGACCTAGTTCAGGCTTCCTAACCTCGTAACTACCCAAAAGTAGATTGACCACTAACTGGGAGTCACCAAATACTTGCAATTGCAATTGCTTCACATCAACGGCCATTTCAAGCCCAAGTATTAATGCTTGATACTCAACAACATTATTGGAACAGAGTTGTGTCAAGGTGAAGGAGTAGGGCAAGACTTCACCTTGGGGAGTGACAAGTACTATGCCAGCACCATCTCCCACACGATGCGCATCACCATCAAAGTACATCTTCTATGGAGGCTGAACTTCAATGACCATTGCGTCTTCATCAGGTAGTTCACCAGTTAGCTCCCAATCATCAGGTATAGGGTGATCTACCAAGAAGTCTGCTAACGCTTGTCCTTTTATAGCCTTTTGAGGGATGTACACGATTTCAAATTGTTGAAACTTGAGGTACCACCTTGCTAGTCGATCACTAAGGACAAGTTTTGACATCATGAACTTGATGGGATTTGCTCTAGAAACCATACGAACGACATGAGCTTGAAAGTAGTGCTTCAACTTTTGAATTGAGAAGAGTAGCGCCAAACATAACTTTTAGATTGGTGAATAATTCAGCTCGTTTGGTGTCATCATCCTGCTCAAGTAGTAAAGAGAGTTTTCTTTCCCCTCACTATTTTCTTGGGCCAACAACGCTCCGATAGACTTTTCTTGTGCTGAAATGTATAGTATCATCGGCTTTCCAAGTATAGGGGCTGCCAAAACTGGCGGCTTCATCAAGTATGTTTTGATACTTTCAAAGGCTTTGCTACAAGCTTGGTCCCACTTGAAAGGAACGCCCTTCTTCATGAGGTGACTGAATGGTTGGCACCTCCCACTTAGGTTTGAGATGAATCTCCTAAGGTATGCTAGTTTTCCTTGCAGACTTTTAAATTCATGAATATCCCGAGGCTTAGGCATTTTCAAAATTGCATCTACCTTGGCTTGATCAATTTCGATCCCTCGATGCCGGACAATGAAACCAAGGAACTTTCCAGAAGTAACTCCAAAGGCACATTTCAATGGATTCATCCTAAGTTGGTACCTCCGGAGCAACTTAAATACCATTCTCAAGTCTTTCAAGTGGTCGCCCTTCTCTATTGATTTTACCACCAAGTCATCAACATAGCATTTGACATTCTTGTGGAGAATATCATCGAAAATATTCTGCATAGCCCTTTGGTAAGTAGCACCAGCGTTCTTCAAGCCAAAAGGCATTACCTTGTAGAAATAAATACCATTTGGGGTACGGAATGCAGTAAGCTCTTCATCTTTTGGTGCCATGCGAATTTGGTTATAGCCCTACGAACCGTCTATGAAATATATTCCCTCGTAACCAGTGGTAGCATCGATTATCAGCTCTGGAATAGGAAGCGGGAATTCATCTTTGGGACAAGCATTGTTAAGATCCCTAAAGTCAACATATACTCGAATCTGGCCATTCTTCTTCCTTACAGGAAAAATACTTGAAACCTATGTTGGGTATTTAACTTCCCGAATAAATCCAACTTCAATGATTTTGTTAACTTCAGTTTCAATCAGGGGAACCAAGTCCGGCTTAAAGCGCCTTTGAGCTTGCTTAACAGGACGAGCGCCATTCTTGACCGCAAGGTGATGGACTGCCACTTTAGTGTCCAAGCCATGCATCTCTTTTTGGAGTAACTCAATATAAGTGCTTTATTCACCAACTTCTAATAAAGCACTTAGGTAGGTGGGTCTTGGTTCTTCATTAGTGCCAAGGTTAACTTCTTTTAAGGCGTAAATTGTTGCCTTCACCCCTTCTTCAAGTTCCGGCGGAGCATATTTTGTATCTTCATCTTCTCGAGGGTCCCTATCATTGAAGGATATGTTATAACATGGTGAAACATCCTCCAATCCTGCATTATCCTCCATTGAAGATGGAACATCGTTCTCGCCTTGTACAGTGCCATGATACGAAGAACCTACACTTTCTTCGTCGTCATCACGTTCTTTAGTGTAGACCACAATGTATGGCTTCACTTTTAGTACTTCATCACAAGAAACCATGACTTTTGTTTGTCGCTTCATTCTAGAAGGAACCAAAATTTGGAAATCTTTAGAGATCTTCTGAAGTTTGGGCGAAGCGGGTGTTCTTGTATTTCGATAATTTCTCTGGAACTTATTCCCCTTCTTTAATGGACCCAATATATCAAATACGGAGGTTCTCACAGTTGATTTTCTAAGTCTGTCAAAGACGGAAGGCCTGTTAGAAGCGGCCGATTCGTCTTCTGCAGTGATATAATTGCTACTCGCCCTTATTGAGATGCGCACTGGTGACGGTTGCTTGTATTCCAAACCTTCACGGGGTTGCCTCATTGCAGCTTCTGATGGGAGCTTACCTAACTTTGACGACTCATCGGGATTGTATCCAGCTTTCACAAATAGCTTGTAAGCGTTAGGATCAAAACCTTCATTTGTTCGCTTTGTAGGGAATGCCTTATTCTGCAAATGATTTTGGGCTACGAACCCTACAAGCAGCTTTGAGGATGAATTTACTGCCTCAATTTGTTTTACCGGAAGAGTTAACTCATTTAGCGTGTTGGTTTGGAGATTAGATGATTCACCCTCGTCTTTCTTCCTTTTAGGGACATATTGGAGCTTAGGACTTACTTTCTTGCCATAAGATACACTATCCCCTCTATGAGATTTATTCACGTTGGGTTGTACCTCCTCAGTAATGGCTTTGGCTTTACCAATAGTCACCTCAACTCTTTTGGTTATGGGCTTGTCATTCTTGCTTTCCATGCCATCATCAAATTTTAGCTCCTTCACAATGCGGTTCTTCAAGTAGAACTTTACATCGGCGAAGTGTGACTCTGCCTCGGTGAATGGCTCATCATCAGCAACTATCTTCTTCTTGACTTCACCCTCGTAGTATTTTAAACATTGATGGTAGGTAGATGGAACTACTTTATTCTCATGTATCCAAGGCCTTCCAAGCAAAACATTGTATGAAGTCTTCGCATCGATCACATGCAGCCATGCACTTGATTGCATATCTTCAATAGTGATTCCCAGCCTGATCGCCCCTATGGCTCTTTTCCCTCATTGGTTGAATCCTTGGATCATCACACGACTTTATGAGAGTTCGTTCATGGGAATACCAAGTTCTTTCACAGTGCGAATTGGCAAAATGTTCACTGAGGATCCTCCATCAACGAAAATTCGATTTACCCGTTCATCACATATATAGCCAACCAGGTACAATGGGTGGTTATGAGGAGTGTCACTTAGCAGAATATCGACATTTGTGAACGTGACTTTTTCCTCACAAGCATTAACTTCTTGAGGAGTGGACTCGATAAGCTTTTCCGAAGATGGTGCCAANCTCGTAGTATTTTAAACATTGATGGTAGGTAGATGGAACTACTTTATTCTCATGTATCCAAGGCCTTCCAAGCAAAACATTATATGAAGTCTTCGCATCGATCACATGCAGCCATGCACTTGATTGCATATCTTCAATAGTGATTCCCAGCCTGATCGCCCCTATGGCTCTTTTCCCTCATTGGTTGAATCCTTGGATCATCACACGACTTTATGAGAGTTCGTTCATGGGAATACCAAGTTCTTTCACAGTGCGAATTGGAAAAATGTTCACTGAGGATCCTCCATCAACGAAAATTCGATTTACCCGTTCATCACATATATAGCCAACCAGGTACAATGGGTGGTTATGAGGAGTGTCACTTAGCAGAATATCGACATTTGTGAACGTGACTTTTTCCTCACAAGCATTAACTTCTTGAGGAGTGGACTCGATAAGCTTTTCCAAATATGGTGCCAATGGTAGGTCATCACTCTTTTCTTTCCCTTCGTCAGTATGGCAACAAGAGGCATCAATACTCCCATGGGAAATCTTCGTGCGAAACCAACTTGGTAAAAACTCCTCCAAGGTCACCGGATGTCGTGGCTTTTGAGGGTAATGCAACTTTATTTTTGCTTTCTTTTCATTCTTAACTGGATCCCATCTCCTAGGCCTTTTCACCATTATTTTCCTTGTTGGTTGTTCTATTGATCCTTTTTGTGGGCTCCTTTTGTGGCTCCTACGATGAGTCACCAATGTCCAATCTTCATCGTCCTCAGGTTGACCGTCTTCAACTTTGTAGTTCTCTAATAATTCTTCATCTTTACTTGCTTTAAAACTACATAATTCATCTGGACTGAATGATCCAAATGTGATATAGACTTGGTTTGCGATTGCTTTCTCATCTTCAAGCACGATATTCTTTTCATGAGCTAAGTCCATAACTTTGTCCTTGAAGACAAAGCACTTTTCCAGAGGGTGGCTCACAAGTCGATGATATTTTTAGTAATTTGGTCATTAATTTTCCCAGCTTCATTTGGTCGCTTCATCTTCGGAAGCTCAATGAGATTTAACTCTAGGAGTTCTTCAAAAATAGTGGCACATCAGAATCCAGAAATGGGTACTCTTTCTCTTGCATTTCTTCTAGAGTTAACTTTCCACTTGGCTTATCTTGAAACGAAGTGGATTTCATACTCTGCTTTTTGCTCACTTTCGTCGTGAACTTCATAGGTGATGTATTGACATTCATAGCTTCTTTGTTTTCAGATCTTGGTATAAACTTGCTCCATTTTCTGACTTCTTGCTTGTCGTTCCCTTTGCGAGGTTCATAGATGGGCAGCCTTTCATTTCCAGCGGAGGCCATGCTCAATTCCATGTCATGGGCACGAGTTGCAAGTTCTTCAAATGTTATAGGTTTGATACCTTGCAAGATGTAGCGCAATACCCAATGCATGCCTTGGATGCACATCTCTATGCTAGAAGCTTCATTAAGCCTGTCTTTACAGTTGAGGCTTGAATTCATGCAACAATTGATAAGGTCAATAACTGGTTTAGTCTTTTGTTGACGAGTACTTGTGAGTTCTATCATACTCACAGTATGTGTCGTGCTATAAAAGCGATTGAGGAATTCTTGCTCTAGTTGATCCCAGCTATCAACAGATCCAGCCTCGAGGTCCGTGTACCAATCAAAAGCATTTCCTTTTAATGAGCGGACAAACTGTTTGACGAGGTAATCTCCATAAGTCCCAGCATTGTTGCATGTCTCAACGAAGTGAGCCACATGTTTCTTTGGATTGCCTTTGCCATCAAACTGTTAAAATTTCGGAGGTTGATAGCCAGCAGGCATCTTCAACATATCGATCCTTGAAGTGTACGGCTTTGTGTAGGTAAAGGAGGACTTGGAATCAACTTCATATTTGTTTCTTATAGTCCCTTAAAATAAACTCCTTTAGTTGATTGATTGGAATCATCCCTTCCGAAGAGACTGGAATTTCCTTAGTGGATGCAACTTGTCGTGGGGGAGCATCAATTTATTGAACTCCTGGGAGTTTTCCAGGTGCATGGGTGGATTCTTCTTCCATCAAGATTCCCACCCTATCTGTTAGCTTATCGATTCTAGCATCTTGATTTTGCATGCACTTGGTCAAGCCAGCGATTGGTTCCGTCAAGTTTGCCAACTGCTCCTCCACAGATGAAGTGTTTGTCACCATGGCTTGCATGATTGTTATGGACGATGGAAAGTATCATGGATTTTCACACAGATTGATCCTTGATTGGCTCATGCTATGTGGTGTAAGTGGGGAGGATCCATCACTTGAAGCGTCATCATCTTCCTTCACAGCAGAGTGCTTGGATCCGGAGAGGTCAAGCAGAGCAAGAGTTTTCTTGATCTTTCCAGCAACATTGTTTCCTCCTTCGGGTGCATTTGTGGAAGATCTTGATCCTTTTGAGGATGAAGATCTGAAAACAGGGGTAGATGCGAACGACACTTGGGGTTCTTGTTGTCCTAACGAGCTTGATTTGCTCCTCGTAATTGGTCCAAAGCTTCCAAAGGTAACTTCGAGTATGTTTTCCACATCAGCATAGAACCTAGAATAGCAGCCTTGGCGGAAGTTGAACTGGAGTTGATTTTATTGGAAGCCATTTCGTTGTTCTTTAACTTTGGTGATTGAAAAGTTGAGATGAGAGGTAGAGAATGTCCCACTGGGCGTGCCAGAATTTGTAGACAATAAAATTGGATCCGGGAAAATAAAATCAAGATCGAAAATATTGCAACAATCGTAGTATTTTATTTCAAATAATGTGAGTGTACAATCTCTATGAATCCTCTGATTCTTCTTTTCAATATAAAATCAAGGGCTTTTGAGCTTGATCTTGAATCTATATTTGTTTCCACTAACGATGATCTTGAATTAAACTAGCACAAACTTTTATTTGAACTCGTACTCCTTGAATCTTGACTTGTTCTTAGTTCTTGAGCTTGAACTTGATTTGTTCTTCGTTCTTGAACTTGGTTGCTTGAAGCTTGAAACTTGTAGAGAAATTTGCGGCGTTTAATCCACGATCTCTCTCTTGCTTTTTGTTATAACTTCTGGTATTTTTTATGAGTTATGAAGACCCATATTTATAGTTGTGGGAGGTAAGAGTTATGATAAGAACAAACTCTTTCCGACCAATCAGATTTAAGAGTGACAAGGCCACATTTGATTGGCCAGAACATGTCACTTGCACATGTGGCACAGTTTCATTGGACTTCTAATTTGACTTGGCATGCCTTGTCATTTTGACATGTGTCATGATCTCATTGGCTCTTCTGTTTGACTTGGTGTGCCACATCATTTGACACGTAACACCAAACTGGGCCTCTAGGAAGATGGCATATTGGGCCTGATGAATTGGGCTCATCATTTGTAGCCCAACTAAATGGGTTAGCCCAATGGATCAAGACTTATTTATTTAACCCATATATATTGGGCTTATATATAAATTCAATTATATTAGCTCATAATATTTATTTGGACCAATAAAATCTAAATTATTTTATGAATTTAATTTTAATAAAATTCATATGCCTACACTCATTAAAAAAATTGGTTAATTCTTAAAATATTACTAATATTAGTCAAATATTACTAATATTAGCCAATTAGCTATTTATAGCAAAAAAGGTCAAAATTTTGCTTTCTTTTGAGTGAGTGTTTTTAGAATAGATTGGATACATCTTAAGGAGCTTGAATCTCAGTTTTGGGATGATTTGGTGAAGTTTTGAGGTGGTTTGAATTGAATATTCGAAGTAAAAAGTGAACATAAAAAAAATAATGTGTATCACACTGTGTATCATTTGTGTATAACATATGTATCATATTTGTGTCAATTGTGTATCACATGTATACCTGTGTGTGAGATACATGCGTGATACATGTGTCGTAGAAGAATTTTTTCAACTTGATAATTATGAATTTTGATACAAAACCAGTCTAAATCACCTCCAATCTTCCTCAAATTTTATATATTGACTTATCTATATGTTTTCAATGAATTTCAATTATTCCCATTAAAAAAGTTCCTTTTTTGCTTAGATTTTTAGAATATTGTATATATTTTTTTTGTATTTCATCACCTTATTTGCTACCTCATCCATGAAATTTCCTTTCGATCTTGCATCTAATGTAATCACGCTTAAAAATATGGAAGCATGTGATTCTTTGAGAGAAAGAACCTTATTTATTTGATTTTTCAATTTTTATATGTGCTTGGCTAGTTTTGGTAAGTCTATGACTAATGACTAGAAGTTGGTAAATTGAGATTTATTTGGGACATTTGTGTAAGTTTCACTTTCATTTTTGTCTAGCTAGTGTCCAAAATATTAGAAGGCGAAATATTTTTAATAAATCAGTGAGTACATGATATTCCATATTTGAAAATGGAAATTCCTATATTAGATATGGAGTCATAATTTTGCTTATATCATTGAATTGCATGCAAGGACATCTGGGATGGCCTTTTTAGCCTAAAGGCCCAATAAGGCCATTTGAACTCACTAGAAATGGGTAGTCACTCTAAAAGGCTGCTATTTAGAAATTAACCAAAAAAAAATTAATTTCTATTTTTCGGCTCAATCTTTCGGGACACAAATATCCTGAAGTATCCTAAATTTATATTTTTAGATTAAATTTTTAGTACAAAATAAGTACGGGCTAATCCCTAAATTAACCCATAAGAACGACTCCCCTCATAAACTAGTCTATCATGTTCCAGGTAGAAATTTATTGGAGGGGTGGGGGACGGGGTGTGTGGGGGGGGGGGGGGGGGGGGGGGGGGGGGGGGGAATACTTGTTTATCCTTAAAACGGATAACAATTGAATTTATATGTGATTTTAAAGATATGCAAATTAATTCAATACAAATGATAAAAGTTAGATTAAACAGATAAATGACGTAATAAATTGCCAAACCAATTAAGGGGAGTGATTACGGACTCAGTAACAACTTAATGTAATGCCTGCCCTCGATCCCTGGCTCACAACAATTAAGAAATGATGAACAAAAGTAAGAACTTTGAATAACAGAGAAATACGAATATATTACTTTGATATGCGTGTTACAAAATGTGTCTAATGAATAGTCAGACTCCCTCTTATATAGTAGGGGAGTTTTACCCTAAGTACAATTTCATAAAAGATAAAAATCTTTCATTTTGCTAATCACAGATTTTCTGCCAATACGTACAGAGATTCACGTCGTGACATCCGGCTGGACACGGATATCACGACCATTTTCTAGTTGTGCTCGATTATCTGGTAATTCTCTCCGAAGTTCTAGGGTTTGAATCAGACATGGGGATGTGGCCTCGATTCTTCTGAGGGCAGGTGTTTCGCCCGGACTTCGACTCGAGGGGCTCCTTGCCCCTATTCCTATTTCTTACGATCATGTCTCTACTCCGTTTAATCCATCGAGAACAGAGTTGTCCAACGGGCTCGGTTTCACCCGTATATAGATAGTCCCCTTTTTCATAAGTCGTGACAGAAATGACAAAGAATCTGAAACGTCACGTCAGTCGTGTCGTCATGATTTCAAACACGCGTTAGCCGTCGGTGGGTCATACCTGAATGCGAAACGGCGCGAAACCTCAATAAATACTTTCCTCCTTTGTTCATTTTTTACCTTTTGGCCAAGCTTCTACCTTCGAGTTTTCAGGATATCGCTACCCTTTTTCACACTGTAATATTTTTATCTCAGTTTTTCAAGACTTCTCAGTAAGTTGCAAGTTTTAACCTAATTTTTACCCAAATCAACGTACCTGACTTTTCATCTTTCAACCTTTCTTCATATTTTTCAAGATTTTTCCAGATAATAATGGCTAAAACTTCCAAATATGTTCCCCAACAAGCCACTTCTTCTTCTTCGCAGTTGACCACTGAAACCGAGGAGATCACTCCCGATGTGGTTGTCCTCGAAAGGTATGCTCCTGGTGCGGCTACCGATCCGCCCTTGAAAATGTTCATTCCTGGGGGTTGTTCGATTGCCGATGACTTTAACGTTAAGATGCCTTGGTCGGTGCAGGGACGAGGTGAAGGAGTATATATATATATTTCCATTACCTAAGACGTCCTCCCTGCAGTCTGAGAGGGCTGCAATTGGGCGGGTAAGGACGTAGTAGTCCCGGGGTCTGCAGACGCCATCTTTACCCACGTGGAGGGGTATCTAAGTGTTTACATTTATCCCTTCACCTTGGTTCCGGTGGACCCTGTTATCTTGGATTTCTACAAGAGGTACGAAGTATGTCTCGGTCAAATCCATCCGTCGTTGTGGAGGATCGTGATACTCCTTCATTTTTCTTGAACAAGAGCAAATCCCGTCGGTTCACCATTGATCACTTACTGTGCCTCCGAATCTTTCGATGGGGTCTAATAAAGCTCACACACTGGGCTAACAGAGCCTCATTCTGGAGCATCGACGAGGATTGGGACTAGGGCTGGCAGGGGCGTTTTGTTTGGGTAAAGACCGAAAACTTTGTTCCCTCCGAACTTATGCCATTCCCCGAGAAGTGGAATACATCTCGTAAGTATGATTTCCCTTTGAATGCCATTTTACCTTCATCTCCTCTTTTCTTCTGGTATTTGTGGTGGTGCGACTGTCGCTCGAGTTCCAGACACTAACACTCGGCTCAAGGAGTGGATCAAGGGTATTTGTTCACAGATGCCTTATTCCGAGCGCTCGTGGCGCAAACTCTCGAGGGGCCGCTGGGAAGCCCGTTCTCACGTTAAGACCCTTCCTCGAATAGGTTTTCCTATTTACCCTTTTTTCTTCACTTTTCCTTTTGCAGGATTTCCTAAGACCATTGAGCTTAGGTAGGAGATGAAGATCCGTCCATTGACCCCTCCGTTTTGGAGCAACCCGGGGCTGTAGCAGGAGAAGATTGGACCGGCTGGACTCAAGGTCCAAGCCATGACCGATGTTTGGAAGGGAAAAATGGACCGGCTGGCTTTGGAGAAGGAGACTGCCCATGCACAGTTGTCATCAGTAGAAGTTCAACTCCAAGTGGCAAAAGAGAAGGCCGATAAGCTACCCAGTTGAATGAGGAATTCCGAGCTCAACTGATCTCGGTCATGGCTGAACGGGATGCCCTCGGCAGTGAATATGAAGATGTAAAGGCTCAGATGCGCACAACCTCCGCCAATGCTGAAGAGATGGTGGCCCAGTATAGGGCCGATGCCGAGGCATCCGAGGCCCGTCTAAAAGCCATTGTTGAGTACACGAAGTGGTTGTCTCGAAGGAGACCCTCGAAAAGATCCATGCCTGAGGCTTAGACCCATCCGCTGAGATCGACGAGGCGAAAAGGCTCGAGGTCAAGGCCAAGAAGCTGCTGAACCCGAGGATGAAGAAGGCTCTGAGGGCTCTGGCAGACTCGAAGATGAAGAAGGCCCCAACGACTCTGGTAATGAGGGGGGTTCTGGTGAAGATCGGGCATATGTGCCTTAGGAATTTTTGTCTTTGTTTTTGCACTTTGTATATTTTATTTTTTTGAGACCATTTTCATTGGCCTTTGTAAAGACATTCTGGGATGTATAAAGTTTTTTCCCTTTTGGCAATTTTCAAGTCTATTACCTTTAGTATTCTTTATACAATTGCAAAGATTTCAAATGCCTTAGCACGGAATAAAACGTAGTAATAAGGTGCTTTTCTGAGGTCCGAACCAGACTTGCCCTTGATGCAAGTTTTGTTTGAAAGTTATGGGGGCTCGGAGTGAGCGAAATCTTTCCCTAAGATGTTTGTTTAAATGTTTTTAGACTATAATTTTGCCGAGGGAAATCTTTGAACATGTTTGGGGTTTTGTTGAAGGCATTATGTTTTGATTACGGGCTTCGGACGTCTCCGAACCAATTTTTGCGCGGCCGAAGCATTTTAGGTTTGGGCACTGCCTAATAGGTTTTGTGTCTCCAGGTTTCGACAAGCCGAGCCGTCTGAACTTATCCAGGACGGTAGTCCCCGAGTGGGGGTAGCCCTTTGGGCCTCGACTGGGGTGGCCCTTGAGCTTGATCGTTCTCAGGTAGGAGTAGCCCTTAGGCTCGATACTTTTAAGAAGCAAAAAATGTTTGTTAGCAAAGGGGAAAATTTCTTTCATTTCTGTGCGTAACGTACAAGATTGTATAAAAGCTCATATTGCGGCCGGTGTTCCCTACTCGGACACGGTTCATTTGACTGTTTGGCCTTTACAATGAATCCTAACCATCGAGCCTAGATAATTCGAGCACAGAGTTTCCTTCCTTGCTAAAAATCGTGACCCGAGGGTGATGGCCCCCCAGTATTTGAGGTCGATCTTCAAGACCCGGATACTGTTGAATTTAAAATTGGTCTTCGACTCTAAGTTAGTAGTAAGATGTTTTAAACTTATGGGGGCTCGGAGTGACCGGAAGCTTACCCTAAGATGTTTGTTTAAATGTTGTTAGACTATAATTCTGCCGAGGGTATCCTTTGAAAATGTTTGGGATTTTGTTGAAGGCCTTATGTTTTGATTACGGGCTTCGGACGTCTCTGAACTGTTTTTAGGGTGGTCGTAGCATTTTAGGTTTGGGCACTGCCTAATATGTTTTATCTCTGGGTTTCTATAACCCGAGCCGTCTAAACTTATCCAGGACGGCAGTCCCCGAGTGGGGGTAGCCCTTTGGGCCTCGATAGGGGTGGTCATTGGGCTTGATCGTTCTCGGGTAGGAGTAGCCCTTAGGCTCGATACTTTTAAGAAGCAAAAAATGTTTGTTAGCAAAGTGGAAACTTTCTTTCATTTTTGTGCGTACCATACAAGATTTTATAAAAGCTCGTATTGCGGACAGTGTAACCTACTCGGGCACGATTCATTTGAACGTTTGGACCTTACAATGAATCCTAACCACTGAGCCTAGATTGTTCGAGCACAGAGTTCCCTTCTTTGCTAAAAATCATGACCCGAGGGTGATGTCCCCCCAGTATTCGAGGTCGATCTTCGAGTGGACCTGGATACTGTTGATGTGACCGTTGACTCCGATTTAAAACTGGTCTTCGACTCTAAGTTAGCACGATTTATTATTGCGTCATTAAAAACCTTGTCGGAAAACCCATTTCGAGCAAAACCGGTTTAAGGGAAAATGAGTGCAATGCGTGCTTTCAAGCCTAATCAGATACATTCTCCTTAGGTTGTTGCCTGCAAGTGTTAGCCAAAATAAAAGAAAACGAATAATGGCGTACCTTAGCAGTAGTATCGTTTTAAGTGGGTCACGTTCCAGTTGTTTGGTAATTGTGTGTCGTTTCCTGCTTTGAGTTTGTAAGAACCTTTATCGGTAACCCCAATGACTCGATACAGACCTTCCCAGTTCGGTCCTAGCTTCCCTTCGTTCGGGTTCCGGGTGTTATATGTTACACTTCTTAATACCAAATCCCCCGATATTGAAATGTCAGAGGTTGTCTCTTCGGTTGTAATATCTTTCTATCCGCTGCTTTTAGGCAACCAACCGGACTAGTGTGGCCTCACGTCTCTCATCCAGTAGTTCTAAGCTCATGCTCATGGCCTCGCTATTAGATTCTTCGGTTGCATACCAAAACCTGAAGCTTGGTTCTCCTACCTCAGCCGGTATTAGTGCTTCCGCACTGTAGACCAACAAAAACAAGGTGGCCCCGGTACTGTATTTTGAGGTTGTGCGATATGCCCACAAGACTTCGGGCAGGATTTTCTTCCATTTCCCTTTGGCATCGGCCAACCTTTTCTTAAGGTTTTGAATTATTGTTTTGTTCGCTGACTCTGCCTGCCCGTTCTTACTAGGGTGATAGGGTGTTGACAAGATCCTCTTGATCCTATGGTCCTCGAAATATTTGCTTACTTTGTTGCCGATGAACTGTTTCCCATTATCACATACTCTCTCGGCCAGTATACTGAACCGACATATGATGTGGTCAACAAACTATGTATTTTCTTTTTCTGAAAATAGAAAAGTATTTTTTTTCCAACAAATGAATACTTTCTTTTCATTATGTATAAAAAGCATTTTCTTTCATTTCAACAAAACGAGTACTTTTTTTTTTATAATATAAAAAAAATATTTTCTTTCATTTGAACAAACTAAGTATTTTCTTTTCCTGAAATAGAAAGTATTTTTTTCCAACAAAATGAGTACTTTCTTTTAATGAAGTAAAAAAAATATTTTCGTTCATTTTAACAAAACAAGTACTTTCTTTTCATGACGTAAAAAAAGTATTTTCTTTTATTTCAACTAACTGGGTATTTTCTTTTCATGATGTAGAAAATGTATTTTCTTTCATTCAAAATGAGTAATTCTTTTCACTTTGTAGAAATAATACTTTCTTTTTCAACAAAATAAAGTATTTTTGTCTTAGGTATCGAGCTCAAATTTCAACGTTGTCCTTGTGTGAAAAAGTAAAATAGCACATTAGTTCCTTTGGGTTTGTGTGAATTTTGAAAACAATAATTAAATTCTTGAAGAAAATAGAGTCGGGAGGGGAGGGGGGGGGGGG
>ML394576.1:32296-110963 GCA_005239525.1 Nicotiana knightiana
GGGGGGTACAAGAAACAGGGAATTTTAGGGAAGGTGGGTGGGGAGAGTAGCATAAAAAATTATTTTTCTAAAAGTATTTTATACTCTAATCAAACTAGAAAATATTTCCCGCTAACTAACCAAACAAGGAAAAATAAGTGATAAAATCACTCATTTTCGAGGAAAATATATTGCACATGGAATAGCAATTCGTGATGAGATTATTGGTGAGATATTTCATATTTATTTCTTCTCTCTGTTCCTTTTTATATTTCGTTCTCGATTGTCTCTGTTGTGGCATGTACCTATACATGTTCCTCCCCCCCCCCCAATCCATTGGGGTAGACAGTTTGGGGTATCTTCATATTTAACGGGATTTTAACACATAGTCGATCAAATTCATTAATTATTTATTTTAGTCGATTATGCATTGATTCTAAAGAGTTATACACATATAATATACGAATTATACATATATTATATTTTTACATATTATTTTTAGTTTAAGCGATAAAGGGGACGTGCGTGCTATTTGTGTTAATTCTTCATATTTAACTAAGTTGTCGCTGAGTTCAAAACAAGGTTATCATGGGATTACAGCCAGGATAGATAATCCCATGATTGTGGTATAAAATTTATCATGGTTTTAGCTAATACTCTCAAGTTTCAATCCGGCATAATTCCCTTAATCCCTCCAACAAAATGACCCCTAATTTTTATATTTAATTAATGATAAAAATCAGAATAAAATCTAACTAATTAGAATCCGTATGTTTCGGATTATAATCTCTGGATTTGATTGAGCCTATCAATAATGGCCCTTAAGTTTCCTTTTTTTCCTAGGCAAACAAGGTATATTCCTTTTTAGACTACGTTAATAAAGGTGAATGGTTATATTCTCATCATCATTTAAAAAAAAAAAAAAATTAGCGAATGTAAAATCATTTCCAAATCTGAACTTTACACCTCCCATAAGTTCTGAATCTCCATATTAAAAAGTTCTAAAGAATATAACATTAAATTTTTATTTTTTTTTTGGATTTTGATAATTAATATGGAGATTTTCTTAGCCCTTTTGAAATAAGAATGTGTGACAAACTTTGACCATCATCTCATTACCAAAAGAGACTTAGAAATGACTGAAAAATGTCTCTTAATGACTTCTCTAGCAATTCTTGTTTGTCATCCAAGCTCTACTATTAGATGTTTCAAACCAAAGGGAAATTCCACTTCTCCTAAAAAAGAAAAAAATCCTTCTTCTCCTCCTCAAAAAACTAGTTCAAATCCACTTGAAAACAAAGGGAAATCAAAATCAAGAAAGGTATTAGTTTTCAATTCTTGTACTAACCTTTGTGATTCTCCAAAATTGAACGTGCATAAACCGCTTAAGCTTTTAGAAGAGATCGTTGAAGGGCAACCTTCAAAAACCATTGTGGAAGCAATTTTTCGTTCCGGATGGAAGCGTGGAGTGGGATATACGATTGAAAAAATCTTGAAAGTGAATCATAGTGAAAAAGTTTGTGAAAGTTTTGAAGAACGTAAGAAGATGGTAAATTCAAGATCCACGAGACCGTCTAGTAAAAGACGAGCAGAGAGAGTTTTCTACCATGGTGCAACGATTGTTTGTTCGTTAGGTATTGATAATAAGTGTCCAAGAATTTGTAGCAAGAAAAGTTGTGGTGTATGCAAAATCATAGGCCAAAACTATGGAAATGAGAAAACTAATTGGCCAGAATCATTATCTACTAGTAGTTGGAGTGCACATAGAAAAGTTATTAAGCAAATTGGAGATGATGGAGTTTCAAAGAATGCTATTATAGTTTCAAGAGTGATTGCAACCTGCAGAGGAGAAAACAAAGGTGAGTTGAATTCAGTTAATAAAGTAAAGAGAAATCAGTTTGATGGTTCTAAAGAGGTTAATATTTTGAATCCAAGGGCTATATTGCCTTGCTTTGTTATCATATATAGCTTATCTTAGTAGTCCAAAAGTATGCCACAATTTCAGCCAAAGTTATTTTTTAATGATTGTTCTTCTATGACTTTATGCAATTCTTACAATTTACCTGCAGAGGTAAATTTAGAATTTAAACTTAATGGTTTCAGGCTCTTGACTTACTACTATTATAATATTATGAGTTCACAAAGTAATATTTACTTTTTAGTGGTTTTCCAATTTATGTCTATAGTACGAGCCTAAATGAATGGCTTCAGTTGACCTGGACCTAGTTACGCTTGTAAGGACGTCGAGAAGTCAAATTTTATTTTTTTTAAAAGAAAGAGAATAGCACTATGCATTAAGCTCTCCGCAAAAGGGTCGACAAACCATATTTGGTTCTCTGTAAGCAACTTTATCCTATATTTTTGCAACTCGCAAGAGTCTATTTTTGAGGTGTGAACTTGTGACCTCCTAACCACACAACTAATGACTATCCTAAATTTTTTGTAGTCAACTATCTACAAAAGTTGGTTTTAGCATGATGCTTAACAGAAAAACCCTGCTGCAACTACATTAGCCATAATTCTAACCTTTATGTTAACCTCCACATACTTAAATAAACAAAAAAAGGCAGAAATGTTTTGTCTTCAAATATTAATTGCCACACATAATCAAATATAGTAATTTATTTATTCCAATTATATTTCTCATTTTTTCTTCTTAATATGCATCGCATATTTTATATACTATAAATATACGTTTTAACTATGTATTTCTTATCTTTTTTTCCGGTGCAAATCTATAAAAGTTAATTGAAACTCTGTTTGTTTTAACCAAATAGAAAGAAGATTTAGCCAAAGTAATAAAATTCAAATGGCGTATTTTCTACAAAAAGAAAAAGTATTGTGTATTTTTATCTTTATTTTCATGCAATGACTATTTATTTAAACTATGCGTTTTTCTTTTGCGAGTCAAATTCGCAAATATTTGATCGAAATTTTAATATTTTTAGCTTAAATATTTATTTAACCAATACATGGAGTTCCAACAATGTATTATTTTATTTTTTTAGACGCGATCATAATATGTTCTACCTGTGTAGTCCTTCATTTCCTGACCAAATATGTAAAAACTTGATTACAATATCATCGTCTTTAGCCAAATAAAAAATTATAATCAAATTAATATTTTTTCAATTTTTTATTTTACAAACTTTGGCATGAAAAAAATAATTTAAATAGGTGATGGACTTAAAAGGATAAAAATATATGTTTTTTATTTTTAAAAAAGCCACATGGAAAAAAATTCATGTGGCAACGCGTGTATCACACTTTCATAGATTGTTAGCGTCTAGAGGGTCGAGGGTATGAAATTACCAAGTTCGGGAGGGTATTAAAGACCACATAAAATCTAAGGAAAACTAAATAAAAGTTGCCAAATTCAGGGGGTCCGGAACTATTCCGCCAAAAATTATGCATGCTCGGTGTTTACACCAAACCAAACAATATAACCTAAATGAGAATGTATGTCGTCTATTTAAGAAATATTATTACACAGAGTTTATTTAAGAAATAAAGGAAGTTTTTAAGAAAATTCGTAAGCTGGATGATCATTTGAGAAATTCGAAATTTGTTTGGACTAAGTTGATAGACCAAAAAGTTGCAGAAAGTGCAAAAATTTCACTGAGTTACCATTAAATCAACTTTTTCCCCACAATATTCTTATTAAATCTAACAAGTGGAGTTTGATAAATATTTGACGAGATTAAAAGGGTCTTTTCTTTTGTTGAAAAACTCTAGACATAATTTTCTCGACATGATAATAGACAATGCATAATTCAATTTCTAAATACATTGGAGAATCTAAGGCACTTTAATTTGGAGTCTCATAGTACACTAAAGGCCTCTCTACATGCATCAGGTAGGGGTAAGGTCTGCATACAGACTACCTTCTCCAGACCTCACATATTGGGATCAAATTGGGTTTGTCGTTGTTGTTGTTGTTGTATAGTACACTAAGGGGTTGTTTGGTATGAGGTATAAGAAGGTATAAAGGGTGGTATAAAAATTTAATATCGCTTTAATACTCTGTTTAGTTAGTAAACCAGGTATAAGTTATCCCAGTGTTAAAATGCAATTGCCATTCTTAATACAACATACCAAACAATAAATAAACTACAATCCCAGTATAACTAATCTCAATATAACTTACACCGGTATAACTTATACCGATATAAATCGTATTCCAACCAAACGACCCCTAAAGGGACATGCATATATGGCAGCAAATTAAAGCCTCTTTGCTAAATTTGAGTTCTGTTTATATTTTTAGCTTGTGGGGTGAGTTTTTCCACTTTGATGCTCCTCTACATCAGCCATTATAGCATCCACATACTTCACTAAGATTTGGCCTCATAGTATGAAAAATGACTGCCCGCTGTACAAAGTATTTTGCGTTCTTGTAAGGGTCTGGGGTAGGGACGCACACCAATGAGTGTAATGTACACAATCTACACTAATGCAAGTATAAGTGCCTGCTTCCACTGCTCGAACACGTGGCCTATAGGTCACACAGAAACAACTTTATCATAGACTTATAGGCAGTGGCGTACGCGGGAATTTTTGTGAGCGGTGTCGAAATTTATAGAAGAATTTGAATAATAACTTTAATTATCATACCTCTAGACAATAAATATCCTTTATCTATTAGTTTTGTTGAGTTTTAAGTTAGAAAAGATCCTACGTTCATTTCTACTAGTTGTGCTAATTGAGGTTTGTACCTCTAACCTCTTAGAGCAAAATCAAGCGCATAATCAACACACCAAGACACAATTTATGTCAAGTGGCGTCATTTTTTCCCTACTTATCCGTTTCCTTACAGTATTAACACATATATTTAGTAAAAAGATTCAACGAAGCGGAGGCCTTGTAGTATCTGAATGATCAATTCACAGGATAGAACTGTAATTACCCATTTTTTAAAGCAGTAGATAGCAGGTGCAGAATTTCTTTACATATTCTTTGGTTTGCATCTCTATGTATATCACGATCATGTTTAGAATCATTAAACATGTTCTTAATTAGCTAGTTTTGGATTCCCAATTTTCACATAGGCTTTTTATTTCAGTTGTTCAGTTGAATTTTGGTTTGAACTCTCAGATTTATCATAATAAAAAGATAGCTTTTTGTTTCCATCTATCTATAGGTAAAGAAATTCTCTCTCTATATATTGAATCTCGTATGTTTACTTTCTTTATATTTTGAGCTCCTTTAATAACAAATTATGGCTTCACCACCGAATGTAAAGTTGTACACGTATATCGTAATTAACGCAAATATTCAATAACTGATGCTCAGAAAATATTCTGCATTAACTGATGCTCTTCTATTATATATTTATGTATTTGTATTTCAAAAGCATAGAAAGCAAAAATTGCAGGAGTACTTGCAAATTGGATAAGGCGGAGAAAAATGAAAAGAAACAAAGAGAATGGGTTGTACGTAGTAAGTGTGGATAGACAAAATACATTTAAAAAGTTAAATGCAGATTTTAGTTTTTAACCAATTCAAAAAGAAGTTTGATTCTCGAAACCCAAATGTCCCCACATAAATTAAGACATGGGAAGTAACAATGAAAAAGGCAATTTTCATCCTTGTATTATTGCTTTATTCCAGTTTTAGTCCTTGTATTATTTGACCGAACACATTAAACTTTCAATTAATTCAATTGTGCGACTTTAAGCACTAAAACTGAGGAGGAGGAGGAGCTCCTTCTTCAGTTTTTTGGCAGCCATGTGAGACAGAGTTCCAGAGACTAGTAGTGTACGTTCAATTAACTGAAGGTCGAATGCGCTCACACGAATAACACAAAGATCAAAATTGGAATAAGGAAACATTCAGGGGCTAAAGCTGCTATTTTCCTTGGCATGAATTACATCCTAATTACTTGAGAAATGATCCAAAGATATCTAAGACAAGGGAAGAATTCCAAAGAGTTCTTAAAGAACCCCAACAGGCTTCCATAGAGCCTCACATAAATATATCATCTACAATAGATTAAAACTCGTACACGACTACTCTCCTATACTTCAAAATAATAAAGTCCTATCATAACTACAAGGAGTCGAGAGGCTAGTGGGGCGTGTGGAACCATACTTGAGTCATCCTCGAGTCTGGTCAAATCCATGGTTAAAACTAGTCAAACTTGGTTAACCCTTCGATGAAACCTTCCAGTCTTCTTAAAGATGTAGTAACTCGGCCAAAATTATGTTCTGCCATAGGAGTTAATCCACATCAACGTCGTACTCCATATGAAGCCACTACCACAATGCTAAGACATTTTCCATATGATAAATTTCCGTCTTCACAATATCATGTAATCATGTTTCTCGAACTGAGTTTGTCTCCGAGCAATGTAACTTTCCAGCAGTCCACTTGCAGGATAAATACAGAAAGCTTTTTTGGTACAACTGCAGTTCAGATAAGCAATTGGATAAGAAAAGCAGTGGAAAACAAGTATTAACAAGAACTGGACTTCTGGATTCTTGCACCATCCCCTTCTTCTCTTGGTATAAATAGAAAAGGGAAACAGAAATAGTTTTTTCTTAGCTTGGTTAAAGAATTTTGAGCTCTTTGCATTTTGCGCTCCTCATGCATACATCATTATTTTATTTGCAACCTTTGCCCCCTAATATATTCATCTTTCTGCAAGTTACAGAACAACTCATTTGCAAAAGGGACAAAATAGTAGTAATAATAGAATTTTGATTACATTTTTTGTTTTGAGGATTTTTGTTTATTATATTTGTATTGATAAGGAATAGAATTTTGATTAAATTAGTTAATATTTGCCAAACACACCCAGTACTTATGAGTGTATCTAATATTGGCAGTTTTGTTTCCTCAAGAGCACTGGTGCAAGTATGATACTATAATTTCTATCTATGTAAAAAGCTTCTCAACTTAAATGATATTCAGACAAATAATCAATTTGTCTAATATGCCTTTTCAGGCGGCTTCTCATGAGTTCTAATATAACTGCTTGTGAAAAGTAGAGCTGCAGGACAGCATACTAATGTATGTACCTATAATTAAGTCTGTAGTCTGTAGTCTGCAGTGCTTAATAATATTCACTTGCGATTATCGAATCTGATAACTGTAGTTTTGGTTTTGGCTCCTTTCTTTAACAAAGCTGAACCTCTAATCAAGTACTTTTCTAGTCTCGTCTTTCTATTTTCAATTTATTTTTCACAGTGCATTTCCAACAAAAAAGGTGGCATAAACGAACTCAAAAGGGAGTTGTATGCACTGAGAATTCATCCTTTTATGCCCAACAAGATCACATATATACTCTCTAAAGAGTAGACTCAAGTGTGTTTGGAAAATAAAAATTAAATGGAACTAATATTATAGCATTCCTACTTTACTCCTTCATTGATGAGTGTTTTAATGATTTTGCAAGAAGATCAATGCATGTGGTGCAAACCAAAAATTTACATACATGTTAGGTTGTGCAAAACATGCAAAGAACTCAAGATTTTCACATACAAGGTTGAAGTTAGCGAGTAGAATTATGATTCGTTCCGTATATTCCACTACAGCCTACTTCTAAGACATTGCTAATTTATTCAAAACAGTAACTGATGAAGTAAAGGCCACTGCTCCATTTTGATTTTAGGTAGACACACTCTTCAGGATGTGAAAATCCAAGTTTTGGAACTACAGACTTAGTCAGTGAACCTCTGAAACTGTCTATAACATAATAAGAACCAGCTAATCTAAACAATATTTTGTAGAATATACATAATTTACCAACAAGGCTTATCAAGTAAAAGTTTCAGGTTGCAGTGACAGCAACAATTGATGTGTGACAACTCACAGCTTACTGAGAAGTCAAAGAACTAAGTAGCTGAAATAAGGATAAGGTTGGACAAGTATTTATCAAATGAGCCTAAGCTGAGGTAAGATTCTCAGAAAGAGAGTCAGGAAGGGTGACTATTCCTACAATATTTCTTTTAGACCAAGTGCAAATCCGCTAAGGTGCCGATTTTCCTGTGGATTCAAAATTGACATACAATCTAATAAAGCTAAAATGTGAATGGCACAAGTAGAGACGAAAACTACCAGAACTTGAAAAAACTGCCGCACCTGGTGCTTAATTCATCGCTAATCAAGGCGATTAGCCCAAGCAAAAATTACTCAACCAAAACCCCATAAGAAAATTAAAGAAAAGAGAAGACAGAAGCAGCAAGCATCATAATTTGTTCTATTCCGGTATTAGGGCTACTGAAAGTGGACTGCAAAAGACATATAGTTGCTACGTCATAAGTTCATATAGCTAACAAAATGAAAATTGAACAGGATATAAACCTTGGAATTTGTTGTCTTCTGTGATTATTCCAAATGTTTCTTTGGTCTCACGAATCATGATACCACGTACACCACTTAAGCCAGCTATTTTGCACTGAACAACTGCAGGAAATAATTGCCACAATGTTTCAGAAACGAAGTTGTTATATTCTGTGTGTGCATGTGCCAGTGTGCAAGAGTTAAACACAGTGAACCGAATTTCTCTATGACAGTTCTATTCTTCAGCTTTAGATAAAGATAACTGGTTATTGTAATTTAGCTGAAAAGAACGTTTAGGTCCTTGTAAAACATTAAGACAGGACAGATTCAGCGACTAATAACATAGCATTTCCTTAAAATAGATTTGACGGGCCTATCTAAAAGAGTTAAAGAGGAGAGTGGGTTTATTATTTACCTAGAATTAGTGCACCATGTAAGTCTGCATTAAGGAGACATTGTGATAACTGATTTTTCCTGCAAGGCCAATACTGCAGGTAAGAGAGACATACAAATCAATTGCTTAGCTGAATCACTAGAGAAAAAGGCTTCCTTTTTTGAAAAACAAAACCATAAACAAAAGCTCGGAAACAAAAAGCCAACCCAATATTCTTCAGGAGTTTTGTTACATAGTCTTTCCACTTATCGTGCATTGGCTTGAATATGTCATAGCTGTAGAACAAGCCACAAAAGAATTCTCAGAACAAGAGATGATCTGGGCAACACCAGAAAATGAGTACATAACTTTGCTGCTCAAATCAATGCAAACATATGTGTGTGTGTGTATATATAAATCCACATTAAGTAAAAAAGGAAAAAGAACAGAAAAAGGGGAAAAAGACACCCAACCTATAAAAGAACAAATGCAAGGAAGGAGCTTAACTACTCAAAACAAGAACAACAAGGAACATGGCCAAACCAACATTGGATGCACATTAAAGTTGAAAGGGGATAATATCCATGAGGTATCATCAACTGTGAGGTCTAGGAATATTTGGCTCTATGTGACCCCACAGTACGCAAGCCGCAAAAAAGTATAATCTTTCACTGCTGAAGAAGTTGAATAACTCTGTCCCTAGAATCCTAGATGAATAATATAACTAAAAAGTCAAACAAATAGACAGCTGAATTTGATAATTTGGCAATTGAATTTTATGTGGCGGAACCACACGGGTGTAAGATATCTAAGTAGGCCTTTAACTTTTTACATAAGCAATATCTAATGCAAATAACACTAGGAAGAAGTACGAGCAGCCTATTCATCTATTATTCCCTTGAGGATAACTGTGCAGAAAATTACCACAGCAGATAGAGGACAGATATCACATGCAACATGAGATATAATGCAACAGTTAATCTCTTACTCAAGAGGCATCGCATGAAAAGGTCATCTTACAGCCTTTTTCATGTGATGGCTCTTAATTAAGAGATCACTTACTAATTTTTCTACAATATTAAAATAAGGAAATAATCACACCAACATTACATCTATAAACCACCATAAGACTTCAGCATTCAACTTCCGACATAGTCGAACTCATCTAGTCAAACAGAAGGAAAAACAAACTGCAGTGCACTGAAGCAAGTTCAAAAACAACACATAATTTCTCAATGAGAAAGGCAGAATGTTTTTAAAAGGCAAGCTAAAACTTATTTATTCAAGAAAAAAGTGCAACTCACTTGTGGAACTCTTGAGGCAAATTAAACGATCCAAATTTCTTATGTTGCTTTATGGACATATGTCTTTTAGATCTCTTTGACTGTCTCTGCAAAGCCCGATTACGAGCTCCAGTAGCAATGCTACTTTTTTTAACAACATTATCAAGAAGAATCCAGTTATCAACTTTCACATTTTTTGACCCCTGCATATATTTCTGGGCTGAATCACCATGTTGGAGAAGATCATGCAAAATATTGTTAACAGTACCAGTAATCTGCAAAAATCAAAGGGGATGAGCAATAAAGAAGCTATTAATTAATAGTGCACATTCTTGAAGCATTATTTTGTTCACGTGTATTCTTACCTCAGTAGTATTTTTCAGAAGATTCTCGTCTACTGAGTGGGAGAGTTGAAGGTACGCTGGATTATTCAGTTCAACATCTATGTTGCAGATGAAATTCAGCATCCTTGATTAGTCTCATGTATACCTTTCAATAGATAAAAATGCAAGAGAAGCATACAGAAGAAAGGTTGTACCTTGAGAAGATGTATGGCCAGAAAAAGATAAATAACCTACAAATAAACCAGGAAAATGTTTGGATGGGATAAATCAAGAGGGAATCACTTTTTTGAAGAATGAAGTCAAGAGGAAATCAAATTAAGATGTTTAACTAACATTCCTGGAAAACTCCAACTGTTTACACTGTTTTGGATGCCAAAAGTTAACTACGGATAAATGAAAGAGAATAAGAAGAAAGAATTGACGGTTTTGCACTGAACTGAACTTAGGTTTCTGAAATCTGCTAGACAGACTACAGATTCACTCTGGAATTCACTGCATCGTCTTCAATATTTTCTTCATCGCAAAAGTTTCCGTGCAATCTCATTATCTGGTGGATAGAGAAGTGGAGCAATGGCGTTGACAATTCATAATAATCAAGGAACAAGAACAGAAAACCAGATTAAGAGGCCTGATGCTCAAAAGACCAACAATTCTTTTTGAAAAGGAAAAAAATCATCGCTTTGTAAATACCCCTTATGGGTGGTCTCAAAATGCCAAGAATTCCGCTGGAGAAGTCATAGCTGGCATTCTCCCTACGTCTCTTGGCCCTAAGAGCATGAACAAGATGCCTCAGAATGATGGTGCAACCATCTTGGAGCAGATGGATGTTGACAATCAGATTGAAAAGTTGATGGTTGAGTTATCACGAAGTCAAGATTATGAGATTGGCAATGGAACTACTGAAGTTGTTGTCATGGCTGGGCACTTCTAGAACAAGCGGAGAAATTGTTAGAACGTAGTATCCACCCTATTTGAATCACAGAAGGATATGAAATGCCTTCATGGATAGAAGTTGAGCATTTGGAGTGAATCGAGCAGAAGTTTGAATTTGGTGGGAATGAGTTTGAGCTTTGATTCAAACCTGCGGGACTACTTTTTCATCTAAGATTGTGAACAAATGCAAGCTGTTGCAGATCTAGCTGTTGCATGGCTGAGATTGCTGGCAAAGTAGTTCTAGCTGTTGCAGAGTTAGAGAGGCAAGATATTAGCCTGTACCTATTCAAAGTTGAGCAAAAGGTGGAAAGTTATAGGATAGAGAGCTAACTTATGGTATTGTAGTTGGCAAAGATACAAGTCATCCTCAGATGCCAAACCAAATTGAGGATGCAAAAATTGCCATTTTGACTTGTCCTTTTGAGCCTCCAAACCAAAGACCAGGCATAAGGTTGACACTGATGCGTAGAAAAATTTCAAACTTTACCCCAAATCCCAACATGAGCAGAAGTACTTCGAGGACATGGTTCAAAAATGCAAGGATGCCGGTGCCACTTTGGTTATTTATCAGTGGGGTTTTATGATGAAGCAAGCTACTTACTGATGCATAGAAATCACCCTGCTGTTAGATGGGTAGGAGCTGTGGAGTTGGAGCTGATAGCAATCCCTCAGGTGGGAGAATTGTGCCAAGGTTTCAAGAGTTGACACCTAAAAAGACTTGACAGGACTGGTCTGGTTCTAGAGAAATCATTTGGTACAACAAAGGACAGAGTGACATGCATTGAATATTGTGCAAATTCAAGGCTGTGACCACATTTATCTGTGGTGGTAACAAAGGAGACATAATGTAGTATCCATTATGCTTTGTGCGAGGCTAGAAATTGTAATGAACTTATGGAATTGAAATGAAAACTAAGGAGTAATCGAGAAATGCAATGGAACAGCTGTATTTATTATTTCTACAACTCAGTTGCAATTAGAATTACAAATTGAATTGGAAATATTCTGCAACCCCATTGATGAAATCCTAACCTGGAAGAAAAGAATTATAGTGAGGAAAAGAAGAAGAGAGAAGAACGAGAAGAGAGAGGTTGAGAAGTGGAGAGAAATGAAAAGAAGAGGGAATAGAATTACCGATCCAAAACTGAGTTTGTTGGCCCAAGTCTCTTTCTGTTATAATAGCCCATAACAGTTCAACCCACTAATTATCTACACTGTCGGATTAAATACAACTCAACCGTTTTATCTCTTATTATATCTCCTCTATTGTTGCCACGTGTCCTGATGTTTAATCCCTAATCTCTCATATATCCTTCTCTTCAGACAGCCGTCCCATACCTAACAATACCAACTCGTTCAAATCGACCTTGTCGTCAAGGTAGTAACCCCACTCCTCCCACGTAGCCTCATCGGCGCTGAGATTAGTCCACTGCACTAGGACCTTCACTATCCTTCTCTTCAAAATAGCTAATGGTTGCCCTAAGACGCGACCATCTCCCATCACATACCGGAGGCTGCTGGCTAGGCACAATTGTGACTCCGACTCATCGCTTCAACTTAGGGTGGATCTGAGACCCTAATGGCATATCAAGCAGGTAGTCGACTGAACCCACTCTCTTTAGCACTGTATAATGCCCATAGTATCTAGCACATAGTTTTAGATTCTTTCGCATCGCCATTGATGTGTGTATGTAGGGCTGTAGTTTAAGATAGACCAAGTCGCCTTCATTTAGAGATCTGTCAGTCCTATTTTGGTGTGCATAGAATTTCATGCGAGCCTAGGCTTGCACAAAACTTTCTTTGAGTTTTTGTAACATCTGCTGTCATTGGGCTATGCATGCTCCCACCTATGAGTGTGTCGAGTGAGGAAGGGACCCTAATGGTATCTAAGGAGGAATGAACTCATAGAGTACCTGAAAGGGAGTAACTTTCGGTGAACTATGGTGATTGGTGTTATATCACCATTCCTCCTAAGGGAAGCCACTTAACCTATTGCTTGGGCTCTGAGAATACAATAGATATGAGGTAGGATTCTAGACACTTGTTGAGTCTTACAGTCTGGCTGTCTGTTTGAGGGTGATAGGCAGTAGACATGGTAAGTTTAGTACCCATAGCTCAGAATAACTGTTGCCACAAATGGCTGGTGAAAATGGGGTCCCTGTCTGATACAATTGTCTTAGGCAGGCCATGCAACTTATAGACCTCTTTCAAGAAAATATTAGCCACATCATGAGCTGTGTAAGGATGTTTTAAGGCAAGAAAATGACCATATTTGGTCAGCCTGTCTACAATCACTAGAATAGCATTCTTTTGATTTGATGAGGGTAGACCTTCAATGAAATCCATGGCTATATCTTGCCATGGTAACTCAGGAATGGGTAGGGACTATAGAAGCCCTGAAGGGTGCACATTTTCTGTTTTAATCCTTTGACAGGTGTCACATTCAGAAACCCATTGGTAATATCAGTCTTCATGTTGGGCCAATAGAATATGGATTTGACCCTTTTATATGTACCATGTTGACCAAAATGGCCTCCCAAGGGTGATAAATCCAAGGCTTCAAAAATCTTAAGCCTTAAATCAGCTCTTCTTCCTACATAAATCTTGTCTTCAAACCTGACGACCCCTTGAGTCAATGCAAACTTAGGTTTAGCTCCCGGAGTTGTAATCCGCTAAGTTATGAGTTACAAAGCTGCAGGGTCATGCTCATAAGACATCTCTATCACCTTCATCCATGTAGGTTCTACCGTAGAGATAGCATATATGTAGGCTCTGTTGAGTTGTCCCATATCAGAGGGATTCGAGGTCCTTGGTCTCTTATATTGTCTTGGGCAATCCTTACCTCATAAGCTAGCTTTGAGTTGTCCCACATCAGAGTGATTTGAGGTCCTTGGTCTCCTTATATTGTCTTGGAACAATCCTTACCTCATAAGCTAGCTTTTGGGTTGAGTTAGACCCAAGGTCCATTTATCATGGTATCAGAGCCAGGCTCATCCCACTTATTGTTACCCATGTTGGGCCCCCATTTATGTTGTCCATGCTCCAGTTTGCATGCCTGGGCGTGAGGGAGGTGTTGAATTGTCCCATATTGGAGGAATTTGAGGTCCTTGATCTCCTTATATGGTCTTGGGCAATCTTCACCTCATAAGCTAGCTTTTGGGGTTGAGTTAGGCCCAGTGTTTAGAAAAGCGATCGCTTCGTCGCCTTAAGCGCGAAGCGACGCGACCCAGGCTCGCTTTTTTCTGGCTGAGGCGACTCGATGAAAAGAAGCGCACACTTCAATGGTAGAAGCGATGACGCGAGGAAGGCGACGAAGCGAGCGATTCTGTGGTAAAAGCACAGAAGGGCCCTTTTTTATAAAAAAAAAACTTTGGGTCTTTTTTTTATCATACAAAACATACCCTAAATCGACAAAAAGATAACAAAAACTTTGGGTTCTCACTTTCGTCTTCTTCGACTGTTCGACAAAACAGAGCTAGGGTTCTGGTTCTCGCTTCTTTCTTCTTCTGCTTTGGGTTCATCACAAAACAGAGCTTCTTCGACTCTGCTCGCGGCTCGTCCAGGCGTCCAGCTATCAGGTAATTTCTTCTTCTCCTTTCTTTCTTCTTCTGCTTTGGGTTCATCACAAAACAGAGCTTCTTCGACTCTGCTCGCGGCTCGTCCAGGCGTCCAGCTATCAGGTAATTTCTTCTTCTCCTTTCTTTCTTCTTCTTCTCATTTTTTTCTTTTTCTTTCTTCTGCTTTCGTCTTCAGTTCTTCTCATTTTTTCTTTTTTCTTTATTCTTCTTCTTCTTTCTTTCTCCAGTGACTAGAGTCCAATCCAGTCCAGAACAGATTTTTTCATTTTCTTCTTTTTTCTTTCTTCTTCTGTTCTTCAATTCTTCTTTTTTAGAAAATTCATTATATATATATATGTTAAATTTTAAGTTTATTTGATTTTTTAAATGTGTATTTCAATTTATATAATTAATTATTATATATATCATATGTATTTTCAGTTGATTATGTATTTTCTTATATCTTAATAAGGGTTTTAAAATGTCTCAAAGTTCGAAAGAGAAATACTCGGCTTGGCGATATGGCGATAGAGTTAATGAGAAGAATATAAATGTTATATGCAAGTTTTGTAACAAGATTACAACGGGTGGAATTTATCGCGTTAAATACCATCTAATTGGTGGCGATATAAACGTCACAAGTTGCCCAAAATGCCCACCGGAGGTGAGGGAAGAAATAAAGAACTTTGTTGAGAAGAAGAAGAGCAAAAAAATCAAATGAGTCATCAACCAATGGTGACCAATCTTGATGATGATTGATGTTGAAGAGTTGTCACTTCCAACAAAATGGGGAAGAGATACAATCTCTTCAAGTCATGGATCATCGACGGGTGGTAGGACTAAAGGTCCTATAGATTGCTATTTCCCAAAGAAGCCGGAAACAAAGAGCGGTGGTGGTGGAAAAGATGTACAAAAATTGTTAAAGACATTTTGAGGGATCGTGCGGTTAGAGCTTTTGCACATTGGGTCTATGATGCTGGGCTCCCCTTTAATTGTGTCAACTATGACACTTTTGGAGACTTTATTAAGGTTGTTGGTCAATACGGACCTGGAATGAAGCCTCCCCACTTATCATGAAATTAGAGGTCCTTATCTAAATAAGGAAGTGGAGGAGACTAATAAATTGTTGAGGAACATAAAGTTGTGTGGAACAAGTATGGCTGCTCAATTATGATGGATAAGTGGACGGCAAGAACCGGAAAAATGATTATTAATGTGTTGGTGAATTCTCCCAAGGGAAGTTTATTTCTTGAGTCCATTAATGCTAGCGACTCATCCACTGACCACATCAAAATGCTCACCTTCTTTCAGAACATCATTGAAAAGATTGGCCCAAGCAAAATTGTTCAAGTGGTCACTGATAATGCTAGTGAAAATAAGAATGCGGGTGGCATGATGGAACGAGAGTACAAGAATATCTATTGGACTCCATGTGCGGCGAATTGTATCAACTTAATGTTCGGGGACATTTTCAAGGAAAAACCTTCTCTACAGTTTTTGCCCAGGGCGTTAGGGTACATTCTTATATTTCTCAGTGGCCCTTGTTATTGATTATGATGAGAAAATTCACCAGACAAAAAAATTTGGTGAAACCGGGCAAGACAAGGTTCGCCACTGCTTTCTTGACTTTGCATAGTATCCACTTGCAAAAAGTCAATTTGAGAAAGTTGTTCACTTCAGAGGAGTGGAGCAAGAGTAAATTTGCAAAGGAAAGTGCGGGGAAAGAAGTTGCACGCATTATTCTTTATTATTCTTTTTGGAATAATGTCCTTCATGCTCTTAAAATTGGTGGCCCTTTGGTTAAAATACTCTGTTTGGTGGATGGGAGCAAAAACCACCAATGGGCTACCTCTATGAAGCTATGGATAGGGCCAAGGAGGCAATTCAAGCATCATTCAGTGATGAGCAGGAATATGCAAAAGTCTTTCAGATTATTGATGCAAGATGGAATGATCAACGTCATAACCTTTACATGCAGCTGGACTTATTCTGAACACATCACTCTTTTATGATCAGAATAAGAATAATTCATTGGCTAGAGAAGTGTGGACAGGATTCCATTCGATTGTTATCAAGTTGACCCCAGATGAAGACTTGCAAGAAAAGATAGTAGATCAACTTGCTACTTACAAAGCAGTTGAAGGACTTTTTAAGCTCTGACTTGCTATTAAACAAAGAAAGACGAAGTCGCCAGGTGACCTAGTGCTTCTATATTTTATATCTCTAACTTTAGTATATTTTTTATACTTATTTAACTCTTGAACTTTTTTTTTGACTTCTATAGCTGAGTGGTGGGACCAATATGGTGTAGAGACTCCGGATTTACAAGCTTTCGCCATCAAAGTTCTAAGTTTAACTTGTCGCTCATCCGGATGTGAAAGGAACTGGAGCGTGTTTGAACACGTGAGAAATAAAAAGAATTATTTTGCTTGTCTTGAGATAAAGTTAATTATATCTCAAATTCTCAATTGTCCCAACTCCTACTAATTAGTTGACACATCTTGTTTGCAGATTCATACAAAGAAGAGGAATCGACTAACCATGAAGCGCCTCCATAATCTAGTGTTCATAAAATACAATAGAGCATTGAGGCGTCGCTACAACCACCGCAATCTAATTGATCCAATTCTTTTGGACAATATTGATGAGGCTAATGAGTGGCTTACCGGAGTCCCCGAAAATTGTGAAGATGAAGAAGTATTTGAAGGCGACTCTAATTTCCCTTGGGGTGATATGGCGGTTGCTAGTGGAGTTGAGGAGAATGCTTATGGTTTAAGGGCTACTTCTTCAAGTTCAAGCTCGATTAGGAAGGGAAAAAGTGTGGCTACTACAAGTCGACACCTATCCCTAATTGATGAAGATGAAAGTGACCATGGAGAGGAAGAGGAGGGGGAAGAAGAAGATGGCGAGCAATATGAAGATAATAGAGGAATTCAAGATTTTGACAATCTTGAAGAAGAACAAGAAGAGTAGAAGAATAAGTTATTGATTCTAGTAATTTAGTAGCTTTAATTTTGCTTGTCCTCCTATGGTTTGTGGATGATTTGGTGGTACCTCGTGGCTAGTACCTACTTTTAAGTATTTAAATTGAAGTTTTTGATTATTTATAATTTTATATTGTGTCTTTGCAAGGTTTACATTATGTTTTTAAGAATTGCGCTTCACTTTAATAAAGCGTGCGCTTCGTTTTGCGCTTCGCTTTTGAAGCAAGGCGAGCCCTTGTCGCTTTTTTGCGCTTCGCGCTCTTAAAAACACGGGTTAGGCCCAAGGTCATGTATCAAGATCCTCTTTTAATCTTCTAGATAGGGCATCTGCCACCCTATTTTCAGTGCCTTTTTTGTATTGAACCTCATAATCCAGACCTAACAGCTTAGTTAGACCTTTTTGTTGTAATGCAGTTGTCACCTTTTGCTCCAGTAGATACTTTAAATTGTGGTGATTAGTTCTAATGATGAAGTAGCTTCCTTGTAGATAATGTTTCCATCTCTCCACAACAGATAATACAGTCATGTACTCTTTCTCATAGGTAGACAGCCCCAAAGTGTCTAGGGGCTAGTGCTTTGCTGAAAAAAGCAATAGGTATGCCTCCTTGCATCAACACTGCACTCATTCCTTTAGCACAAGCATCAGTCTCAATGATAAAAGGTTTAGTAAAGTCTGCTAGAGCTAGCACAGGAGTTGTTATCATGGCTTCTTTGAGCTAAGAAAATGCCTGCCGAGCTTCCTGGTTCCATTGGAAGGCATTCTTCTTGAGTAGGTTGGTTAAAGGTCTGCTAATGACTCCATAGCACCTATTAAACCTCCTGTAGTATCCGGTCAATCCCAAAAATCCCCTTGTGGCTTTAATTGATTTGGGTACAGGCCAATTGGACATAGCCTCAATCTTGGAAGGGTTAGTGGCTCCTCCCTCACCAGTTATGATATGGCCTAAGTAGTCTACTTTAAGTTGCCCAAATGAACACTTGGACAGCTTAGCATAGAGATATTTTGCCCTCAATATCTCTAATACTTTTCTGAGATGGACAACAAGAGTAGTAATAGAAGAACTGTAGACTAATACGTCATCAAGGAATACTAAAACAAACTTTCTCAAGTAGGGCTTGAACACATGATTCGTTAAGGACTGGAAGGTGGCTGGGGCATTAGTTAAGTCAAAAGGCATGACCCTGAACTTATAGTGCCCCAAGTGAGTCCTAAATATCGTTTTATAGATGTCTCCTATCCCCATTCTAATTTGGTGATACCCTGCCCTTAAGTCAATTTTAGAGTATATGCTTGCACCACACAATTCATCCATCAGATCATCCACTAAAGGAATTGGGAACTTGTCTTTAATGGTCATGTTATAGCTCTCTATAGTCAATACAAAACCTCCAGCTCCCGTCTTTCTTTTAACTAACGGGACAAGGGAACAGAAAGGGGATTGACTGGGTTGGATCAAGCCCATTATGGAGCATGTTATTGACATGTTTTTCTATCTCATTCTTCTGAAAGAAACTGTACCTGTAGGGTCTAATTCTGATTAGGTTAGTATCTGCAGGGAATTATGGTGATCATGGTTTCTCCTTGGTAGCAGGGTTGTGGGTTAAGCAAACACATCTGAGAACTGTTGAATGACTGAGCTGATAGCTGCAGGTATGTCCTCCTTGCTTTGCACTTCTGAAGCTGAAATGGTAAACAAATGAGCCCACATTGTCTTCCCCTTTTTACTGAGTTGTTTCACCTCATAGGCAGGCATGCTTTTCAGCTCTCCTTGGTTGTAGATGCCCTTAAACTCTACACTCTTGCCTTTGTGTGTAACTACTACCTCATATTCAACAAAATCCAGAAGCACACAATTGTGCCTCTTCATCCAATCTCCTCCAAGAATCATTTCATTGCCCCTTAATCTGATCAACCTCACATGAGTCTTCAAACTCTACTCCTTAAATTCTCCATTTGAAGGTTGGGAAAGTGTGATAGCTCATCACATGATTCCTACTGGCCACAGCAAGCCTCATAGAAGAGGCATCTTGATCATACACCCCGTCTTTTTAGCAGTTTCTATGTCTAGAAAACTGTGGGTGCTACCTGAATCTAACCGAATGGGCATATTGTTCCTTTTAGATTCTCCTCTTAGCCTAATGGTATTGGGAACCTCAGTACCTGACAAGGCATTAAGGTTGACTCACCAATGACTTCCTCTTGAGGTCTAAGGCTGTTTCCTCATGCCCTGCTTCTAGGGGCTCCTCTCCATTCTGATCAGTGGTTGCAGATATGGCATTTTACTGTTTCTGTTTGCAGTGGTGGCCTGGGTAGATTTATCCCCACACTTGTAGCATAATCCTTGAGCCCTCCTACTCTCAAACAGTTTATTCCCCTGGTTACCAAATGAATTACTGGGAAACTTGGTAACTTGGGAAGAATATCATGTACTTGGCCCCTTACCCCTTTGCAACCTTTCCTTTCTACTCAAAGACTCCAACGTATTCTTCTGATGTCTAGCTTTTTCCAGGCCTTGCTGAAAGAATATGGGTCCAGCATTTTAACTGAGTGCATAATCTCTTCCTTCAACCCCTAATAAAAAAAATTCTGGGATTGCAGGGTTCCTATTCAACACCCATGCCTTCGATTCTTCAAATTCCTCCAAATATTCATTAACATTTCCTTTTTGTTCAACGTTTTTAAATTCACCAATGAGGTTCAATTTACTATTAGCTGCACCTTCAAACCTGTTGCAAATTTCTGTAGTAAAATCTGTCCATCTAACTATGCCTTTACTGACAGATGGAGGAGGCAGTGACATGGTTGTATTGGAAGAATCTCTCACATTTGCGCAACCAAGCAAGGGATCCACATCTTCGGAATCTCCAGCCTCGAGTGAGAAGAGTTTCCTTGTGGTCGACTCAAAGAAGAATCAACATTTTCTCCCATGTGATGCCTACTACCAGATCCCACGATTTGCAAGCCTTCAGTTGGAGCACTGCCCAATATCCCACCTTGTTGTGGAATAAGTTTCTCCATTGACATGTCGATCTTCTTCCCCAAGTCATCATTTTTCGAGTCATTGGAAGATATGTAATTTTGCAACTGGGCCTCCAATTTTTTTACTGTTTCATTAGTAGATTTAGATCTTGTCTCTGCTCCTATTATTGTGAATTTGACCAGGAAGTAGCTCTGATACCAATTATAATGAACTTATGGATTTGAAATAAAAACTAAGAAGTAATTGAGGAATGCAATGGAACATCTGTATTAATTATTTCTATAACTAGTTACAATTAGAATTACACATTGAATTGGAAATATTCTACAACTCCATTGATGAAATTCTAACCTGAAAGAAAAGAATTATAGTGAGATAAAGAAGAAGAGAGAAGAACGAGAAGAGAGAGGTTGAGAAGTGGAGAGAAATGAAAAGAAGAGGGAATAGAATTACCGGTCCAAAACTGAGTTTGTTGGCCCAAGTCTCTTCTGTTATAACAACCCATAACTGTCCAACCCACTAACTACCACTAATTATCTACATCGTCGGATTTAATACATCTGAGCCGTTTGATCTCTTATTATGTCCCCTCCATTATTGCCACGTGTCCTGATGATTAATCCTTAATCTCTATTCTCTCATTATTCTCTCATGTATCCTTTCTTCAGACAGCCGTCCCATACCTAGCAGAAATCTTATCCGCAAAAATTATATTGTATATGGGTGGTGGTTCAACAGAGATCTCTTGCTCAATTGCTAAGCAGCAGCTGGATTTG
This sequence comes from Nicotiana knightiana, assembly GCA_005239525.1. NCBI lineage: Eukaryota > Viridiplantae > Streptophyta > Magnoliopsida > Solanales > Solanaceae > Nicotiana > Nicotiana knightiana. The sequence goes on from ML394576.1 coordinate 53,790, forward strand.
TGCAGTATACTATCAGGGCATTTGCAGATGCTTTGGATTCTATCAAATGGCACTGAGAATAGTGGTCTCCAACACATTAAAACTCTATCTGTTGTTAAATCTCAGCAAATTAAGGAAAACAATCCTTCTTGTGGAATAGATTGCAATGATGTTGGCACAAAAGACATGCGTGGATGACGTCTTTAAGACAGATTGGGAAGCAACAGCAGATGTTGCTTGCAACTCAGGTTGTTAAGATGATTCTAAAGATTGATGATGTCACTAGTCCATCTGATTATTGATATTAAGCACGCAAATGCAAACTTTTGCTTCGCCTAACAGATGATGAACACATTACCTTTGCCAATGCCATTCCAAGTAGCTTTGGTTTCTATGTCATGTAATTTGAGTACAGTTTTGGTGGTTGACCAATTATTGTGGGTTTCAGATTGAACATGTTAGTTCGGTTGATGATTGGTGCCTTGTCACAATTTTCTCTATCAAAGGCTTATTTGCTATCTCTAAGGGATTTTACCTCTTTCAAAAAATCTAACAAAACCAAATTCCTCATTTTGTTGGGCTGCCAAAGAAAAAGAAAAACTACCTTCTGCACATAAAACATGTTTTTTTTATAAGGTCACATAAAGCATGTTTTCTTTATAAGGTCACATAAAACATGTAAGACTGTGTACAATATACCTTGTGGTCCGGCCCTTGGCCGGTGCACCGGGCTACCCTTTACATAAAACATGTTTTCTTCTCCATTTATCGGGCAGTGAATTATAATGCAATTACAACTATGTTCTTTCGGAAAACCAGTTCCAATCACATATATAATTCAAAAACACAATTCCAATCAATGAGAAAGAAGTAAGCATAGTAATTGCAAGTATCTTCATTCTTTCTAAATAATCAGACTTCATGGTCAACATCGGCAAGTTGTTCTAGTGTTGGATTCCGCTAGTGAATACAAATAATGCAGGCTCCGGGGAAAATGTGGAAGCATGAACACTAGGTTGGTCTTGAATGAATTGAAGAGAAAAAATGACTGACACTGTGATTAGGAAGTGATACACTGTCATGAACTATGACAATTTGGTGACCAGATGAAGGCTAAAGAGGATTTTAATCAAACATAAATCTAATTTTGTAAGTGTGCAACCAAAACCAGTTCCTAAAAACTCTTATTATTCGTCCTCTTTCTTCTTCTTCCCTCACTTTATCCGTCTATGTAAATATGAAAAACTCATTTTCTTTAGTAATGAAGGTTCATCCTATAAAACTCGATATACCCAAACACAGCATTGAACATGTAATATAAGTTCTTTTCCTGAGTGTAGTTTGTCTCAACTTGCAACCAAAAGTGTCGTCTAGTGGTCAATAAGGCGGGTGCAAAACCTTAGAGATCACGGTTCAAACCCCAGAAAAGGCAAAACATACTAGATGCTTTCTCCACCTTGGTGCATATAGTTACCGAGTACCTGGTGGGAGGTGGCATATATCCGGTGGAATATTCAAGGCGTACACAAGTTGACCCTATACACAAATGATATGTATAAAAAGAAGTGTAGTTTGTCTCAACTTTCTGAGTTTCTTTCAACTTTGAATACATCTCAACTGGAAAGACAATAGATAAAACACCAAACAGCCGACTTTTCCCAGTCAGCTTTCCTTCCTCCAAGCTTAGGTGAGAGTATAAACACCCATGGGCAGAGCCAGAATGACGATTGTTGGTTTGGGTGAACCTAGTAACTTTGGCTCGAATTTCATATTTGTCTTTAAAAAATCATTGAATATATACAATTTTTTAATGTCAGCGTGAAATCGTACATGATTCTTATTATCAAATAAACTACTTTAGAAGGAAAAAAAAACTATAAATCACAATATCTAAGAAAATCTTTGGGAAAAAAAAAAAGGCGTAGTCAAATCAAAAACCGTTTGATTCATCAAATGGAAATACTGCCTATTAAATTGGAACAGCGAACTACGACTATGGAGTATTTCCTCAGAAATTTGAAATTGAGGCATAGTTGATTAATAATATTTTAAAACAAAAAGCAGTAAAACAAAGAGGAAAAGGTAAAAAGATGAACCTGTTTTGGATGATATAGAAGAGGAAGTTGCCTTTGATTTGAGGGGTGAAGGCGAAGAATTGATGCCCTGCGGAGCAAGTCCGCCGTTTTTCTCAACAGGAGTTGTTGTCGTTGTAGTAGCAACTGAAAATTTCTTTTTCTTGTGCTGATGTACCTCAAGCTCAGCTTTGGCTTGAGCAAATCTTCGCTCTAATGCGTCCATTGTTCGTTTCTTTTGTTCCTCTGCCATCGCCATTGTTGTGCTCTCTGCTCGAGCTTTCTATTGGTTACTTTTAAAATATTACAAACTGATAGTGGAATCAAGAATATTAAGTTAGATAATTAGGAGAATATTTGTGGTCAATTAACTTAAATGGGCCAAGGTATTAGCCCAATAATTCATGGGCCACTCATTGGGCTCTATAGAGAAAAGGCCTGCATTAGATTCAGACCAGGACTTCAGTAAATACGGGAAAATTTGGGTCAAAATTGCATGGGCTAGCCAATTTCGGACTGATAATCGAAAAAGAGAAACTACCAGCGATGTCCATTTATAAATGGCTTATTACAAAAATTGGCCAATTCTTAAATATTACTAATATTAGCCAAACATTACTAATATTAGCCAATTAGCTATTTGTAGCAAAAAAGGTCAAATTTTTACTTTCTTTTGAGTGGTGTTATTAGAATAGATTGGGTACCTCTTAAAGAGCTTGAACCTCAGTTTTGGGATGATTTGGTGAAGTTTTGAGGTGGTTTGAATTGAATATTCAAAGTAAAAACTGAACTTAAAAAAAATGATATGTGTATCATTTGTGTATCATATTTGTATCAATTATGTATCACATGTATACTTGTGTGTGAGATACATGCGTGATACATGTGTCGCAGGAGAATTTTTTGAACTCGATTTAATTATGAATTTTGATACAAAAGCAGTTCAAATCATCTCCAATCTTCCTCAAATTTTGTATATTAACTTATCTATATGTTTTCAATGAATTCCAATTATACCCATTGAAAAAATTCTTTTTTTGCTTAGATTTTTGGAATATTGTATATATTTTTTTGTATTTCATCACCTTATTTGCTACCTCATCCATGAAATTTCTTTTCGGTCTTCCATCTAATGTTGTTAATCACGCTTAAAAATATAGAAGGAGATTTTTGCATGTGATTCTTTGAGAGAAAGAACCTTATTTATTTGATTTTTTAATTTTTATATGTACTTGGCTAGTTTTGGTAAATCTATGACTAATGGCTAGAGGTTGGTAAGTTAAAACTTATTTGGGACATTTGTGTAAGTTTCCCATCGAAAAATAGTCATAGAGAAAGTAACAACATAGATATATCTACGAAGCCAAGAGCCACTCATCTGAGCCAGCGGATTCGAATTCTGCTATGCCGGTGCTCAAAGCAAGGACGCAACAACTGCGTAAATCTTTGCTCTGGCTATCATTGTCCATGTTGGGCTGACTCCTTTTTTTAAGGCAAGAGGACAAAAGTTAGAAAAAGTAGCCACTATATATGCGAAAATAAAATCTGGATAAAAATACTATAGCTGAAAAATAGAACGTTCCAGTATAATTTGCTGGATTATGGAGTTCATGGTATAAACTTCCAGCATATTATGAAATTTTAGCACATTATACTGGAATCTCATATGAAAAAAAGAAATCAAACTGCAATATATCATGCTGGAATTTTTTCGGATTTTAAAGTTGTATTTGTTCATATTTTACCTTTACATAAAAAATAATTAAATTTCAATTACTTTTAAAATTACGGTTATTTTTTAATTGCTAGTTATTTCTGATTTTTTCCCGAAATTTTGGAGGAACAACAAGTAGGAAGTATAGGGGTAGGTTTATTTTAATCTATGATATATAACCTTGAATATAAATAGTTCTTCATGTTTTTTGTTCCTATAGGACACTTTTAGTCTAAGTCAAATTTGTAAAAATTGCGCGGGGCATCCTATTTGGTCGCTCCCATTTAATCTATACCCGCTTTGTAAAAAAAATTTTAACTTGTACCCACTTTTTAAATAACTTCAGCTCATTTTCCCTCGCTGAGCTGAAGTTCAGCAGTTAAGCTGAAGTTCGCCAGTTATAAAGACAAAACTGCTGCATATGGGGCTGAAGTTCCCCAGTTACAAAGACAAAACTTCAGCTCTAGAGCTGAAGTTCCCAAGTTATAAAAACAAAAACTTCAGTATACGGGGCTGAAGTTCCCCAGTTACAAAGACAAAACTTCAGCTCTAGAGCTGAAGTTTCCCAGTTACAAAGACAAAACTTCAGCTATAGAGCTGAAGTTTCCCATTTACTAGAGCTGAAGTTCCCTAGTTACAAAAACAAAAACTTCAGCTCTAGAGCTGAAGTTTGCAAGCTACTTCAGGTCCGTCTACTAGAATGCTGAAGTTTTGCGTGATTGCCTTTGTTACTTCAGCCACGTATGCTGAAGTTATGCGTAAAAGCGGGTACGCTTGCATTTTTTTACAAAGCGGATATAAGTTAAAACATGACACAAAAAGTGGGTACGGATGCAAAAGCCCCGCCAAATTTGAGGTTGGAATTAAATTACTAATGAAAGGACCTAATTAATTAACGGAGCCTATTATCTTTCTCTTTGTTGGTGGAAACTGAGAGGGACATGCATTTGATTATAAAATCTAATTCTTTTCTGTCGATATAATTCAAATTAGGGTGTATATAGGTCGGATTGATTCGAATTGCTACAAAACCAAATTAATGGTTTCAAAGTTTTATATCTATAAACCAAACCAATAAAGTCAGATTTTTCAATCTCGGTTTTTTAGTTTTTTTTTCTGGTTTTATCCCGGTAAAATCTTCATAGCACAAAATATATAACTTGTGCTCCAAATATTTCTTTAGTCCTAGCAGGATACAACTATATAATTGTTCTCCAAATAACTTGTGCTCTAACTATAGGTAACTTGTGCTCCAAATATTTATTTAGTCCTACCAGGATACAACTATATAATATATTTTTCAAGAAAATAACACAATAATATGAGATAAAATAATCAATAACAAAGATAATAAAATCACATAAAAAAGATATTATTAATTAATACGCCAATAAACATTAACATAATCTAAATATTATATAGGTTATGATAAAATAAGTACAACTAATAAGCACTTTTAACAACTCAACAAGCACTAAAGAAAAAGATAAATTAAGTTATGCATTTTCATTATAAACCGATACAAAACTAAAAAAATAGATTTTAAGCACTATTGTCATTCTTAGTGTTAAATTGAATTTCCTTTATTTGAATAAGTATTGATTTGAACTTTATTCGACTTACTACCTTTATGGGCAACAAAATTTATTGAACCATTCAAGAATGTTAAATTCAAAGTTTAAACAATATGTTTAAGATAAAATTGTGAACAAGTTTAAGAAATATTTATAAATTATATTACAATAAATATTTACATATAAATTTAAAAATTGTATAAACATAATGTCGGATTGGTTTGGTTTTGGTTTGACTTTTTTTAGTTAAAATCAAATCAAACCAAATCAAACCAATTAGGGTCAAGGTTGTTTTTTCAGCTCCAAATCAAACCAAACCATAATCGGATCTTTTTTCCTAATTTAACTCGAATTATCGATTTGATGCGATTTATTGATTTTTTTTGCATACCCCTAATTCAAACCCATAAAGGAAAACATTGAGTCAGTCTATTTAGTAGGCGCTTGGAATTGAATTCTAATTTATTTATTTTTAAATTTGAATTTCACTAAAATTTGAATTGAAAATGAAATTGTGTTTGGTTATAATTTTTGCAACATATTTGGATATCTTTCTGCTATATATTTTGCAACTAAACAGTAGCAACATTCCCATTTGTAATTGAAAATCGGTTCCCATCAGTTTTCAAATTTGAAAATGCATTTTCAAGTGAGATTGGAAAGATTGTAAGATTTTGATTATTAAACATTGTTTTCAAAAAGAAATTGAAAAAAAAGAAAAGAAAATTTTCTTACGTCCAAACAGTCCCTTAGAACTTTTATCAAACAGTTACCGGGCATTACCTACTTAGCGTCTATCTCCCATAATGCTGACAGCAACAGTAGACCACAACTTCACCAATTTCGAAGTCAAAGAGGCCTAAATACATTACCTGCTTGGAAAATTCTACGTTGTACATATTAATAATGTTGAAATCGCATAGATCTAGCATGCGGAGGCCGACTCAGGATTTGAGTATAATGGGGGCACCATCTTTAATATACCAAGTACTAACTAGCGATAAAGTTCGGTGTTCAAGTCTATAAAAACTTAATAATTATGATAACTATCATCAAAATACAAACTTCGATATTATCGAATATAATTAATTTGGTACTAATATTACATAAGTACATTTTCCACTCATATCAGGGTCGGGATTATGTGATTCCACATCAAACTCATCTATAAAATAAGAGACATTGTCTCTTAAAACTAGAATTTGATTGAAAAGAATTAAGCTTCACCAAGAATACGTCATCTAAATTGACAAGAACTAAAACTTCCTAAAAATAACGATTCCAAGCAAAATAACATTTTCTTCAATCACCGAAGGATCTTTCTTCGCAATCAGACAAGGATCCTTCCTTCTCAACCAAAGAAGGATCTTTCTTCTATTTTCGCTTTATAGGTAGACTATTTTCAATAATTTGTAGCTCCAATTGATTCATATATAAGCAATATGTCTAAATTTATATTGAATCAATAAAAATATTTTCTCCTTAACTAATATTATATTACATACCTGAAATATAATTTAACATTTTCTCCTCAAAGTAATGCGGGAGTCAACTGCTAATCTGGGTATAATTTACATAAATCGAAAAAGTAAATGTTTATAATATCTTTCTAGCTCTAAGAATTTTTTCGAAAAAGAAAAGGTTTGTAGCACATTATTTTGCTAAGGTAATATTTTCAAAAGAAAAAAAACTGACTCAAATAAAACCAAAGAGGAAGAGACTCAAATTTAGTCATCGTTGTCGTCACATAATAGGACTATCAGATTTAGAAGAGATGCAGAGAACTGAAAAATCAACTAAATTGAAGGGATGATGAAGAGTTTGCTACTCTCTTTGTGGAGGGGGAGGCTAATGAATATTCGGACTTTTGAATGAGCCGATGATTTGAAAAAAAGGTTAATTAAGTTTTAAGTTTATTATTATGTAGAAGTATCAAATTATAAGTGAATTCAGAAAAGGTTATAAAAACATAACTGGTTGACTACTAAGTAATTGAATAATAATTGAATTAAAATAAGTAAAAGTACAATAGAATTCTAAAAGTTGTAGGAGACAAGATTAGAACTTGGGACATCAGGGAAGTTATGGGACTTTGAGTCCTTGCTTAAGCCAACACTTCTGTCCAACTTTTGTGTTTAGGGAGCGTACTTAAAATATTTAAGGGGTCTCACTGTATATACATATAGATATAAAATATATACACTATATTTTTTTTGAGGTTAACGGGTTCATGTGACCCCCCACCTAGGTCCGCCTCTGCTATCAGGTTTTGAACTAGGCATATTTTCGCCCCAGTTTACAATTTCAATATATTTCGAACTCATTAAGTTTAATTTGAAATCTGATTCTCCTTGAAAGAAATATGAGAGATGTAGGACCACCCCTCCATCAAATTGGACCAAAAGTGTCCAACTTTTGCAAACATTAACAACTTGTTTGGATGGTTGTTATGTGTCATTTCATAATATATCGTATGTATTGTATTATTTTATAAATACAATATTTGAATAGATTGTATCATTTTTCCATCGTTTCATGATGTCACATACCCACAATATAAAAATAAACTAGCAACATTACTAAGAAAAACGAATATGGAGTAGAATTATTATATAAAAGAGCAGGGTAAATGATGAATTATGATTATTTAATAATAAGAAAGAGCAAGATGAGAGAAAAAATAAGGTAATGGCGCCACCATGCCAAATCCATCGTTACATAAAGTGACACTTTTCATCGCTGCGCAACGACGTCTTTAACAATACAATATAACAAAATTTAAGTAACAATCAACACTGTCGCACCTCTTTTTCTGAAAATAGGGTATTTTTCCAATTAAAGTGACATTATTCGAAATGAGATTATTTATTTAATTAGCTTCGTCACTTGTAATAATTTTATGGTGTCCCAAGTCACCAGTTTATTTTAAAATCCCAAATCGAGAAAATTGACTATGTTTTAAAGTCCGCAAAAAACAGAAGACCGGATAGAGAATTTTGTTAACCCAGGAAAAGGTGAATTCCCGGGTTCTGTGGTTTTAGCACAGTCGCTTAAATCATACTTGGCTTAGTTAAATTGTTTAATTACATAGTTTTAGAACCTATGAATATTTACTTTTTTTTACCGCTTTTAATTATGACGTTTTATGGATTTAATCTTTGAAACAAATTACATGTATTTAAATCCATTTTTTTTGGTGCACTAAAATCTTGTCACGCGTACGTGTACGCAATTGATCACATTTTATTTGGTGCGTGTTTCATCCCGGCTTTCACCATCTATTTTCTCGTTCGGTAGCTCATTTCTTTTATTCTCTCTCTTTTGTTGTTTTCCGCTCTTTGTTTTTCCCTTGTTATTTTGTGACTCTTTCTTTATTTTCTTTCTTTTTTTCTCTCTTTTTTTCACTCAGTTTAATTAATGGAAATTATCGAATTCGATGGAGATTACCTACGTGTCATGACGCCGCATGAATCAAATTACATAATTTAGGGGAATAAATGCGAACTGAAAGAAAAGAAAATATTTTGGGTTTTTTCAAAATTCCATTAATAAAAATCTCTTTGATTTTTTCTATTATAAGGGCTCGGAGGTAGTGATGACTACAAAAAAGGAAACATACATACTCGAAACAAAACCACAAACAGATTCGAAAGGACAAACATACTTGAGAAAAAGTAAAATACAGACTCGAAAGCTGAAAAATCAAGAATGCTTAAGAGCATCGAATGCCATTTCAAGGGCCTGCGGGAAATCAGTTGGTCTTGATGTGGCGTGCGTGCAATATCTTCCTGGAGAAGCTCTAGATCGTCCATCACTTGGCGAGCGAAGGACATCACGAAAGCAAAGACCATGGATCTGGTTATATCCTCACATTCATGGCATTTCATTGCAGTGTAACCTGCTATTTCTTTGATTCTCATTGTAATGACACCATTTTCTTGGAGAAAGCGTCCGATTTGTTGTGCACGTCCTTCTAGCACTTGCATGGCTGTGGTTTTTTGGTCTTGCAACTTCTGCACGCTCTCTTCTAATTGGTAAATCAACGCATATCAATATTCTCTTTCTGTTTTGAAGTCCTTTATCTTCCAAACCATTTCATTTTCAAGGGTGGCCAGCTTTTTCCTTATAATCGTGACTTCTTTATCATATCTCTGCTTTAATTGGTGGGCTGACCTTGCCCGTTCTTCTGCACCTTTTTCCAACTTTACTTGAGCCTTTGCCAAATCTTCACTGGCCTTTGTCAGGTCAACTGCATAATCGTGCACTGTTCGTCTTAAATTGCCCATGATCTTTTCATCCCTCTCACTCCTCACAGGCGTTTCAACGACTATCTTCATTTCGTGGAGTTGGTCTCGAAGTGCCCCGTTCTCACGGGTCAACCTTTTCTTCTCACCTTCGTCTTCTTGCCCATGTAAGTCATTCTCAAATTTGAGGATTCTCACTTTTTCTTCTAGGGTATGAATGGTTGCTTGATATCCCTTCTCCTTTTCTATCCAGGCTAACCGTTCTCAAATTTTATTATCAGAAGTCTGAATATGAGGCCTCTTGGTTGGCCTTTAGGGCTCGGGCTTTGGCTCATTATCAACGCGAGACCTTTTCTCGAACCATATAGCATAACCTAGGTCCACCTCACCTCTCGCGGGATCTGGCACCTGGGTATCATCTTTCAAGTACTGACAGTCATTCCAAATTTGTTGGATTAAAGTCTCGGGGAGTAGAGCTTCTGGGTGTAGCTCAATGACTTGGGCACTCAAATCTTCATCTTCAGGCACCACTTGGTACCTTCCCAGGTGTCTAAGGATTCTCTGTGGTGCATACGGTTGGACACTTCTCAAACCCATCAACAACAAATAACTTTTGGTAGCCGTCATGTGTATGACTTCCGTTACCGGGTGCCATCCCAAAGTCCATTCAATTTGACTCGCCTTTAAATATCTCAAATGGGATTTTTAGGCTTCAACCCCTTCCGGAGAATTGTAATCTTTTATCCTTTCCTTGTAACCTTCGATGAGGTTGTTCTTGTTCAGGTCGTAACTCATGAATTTGGGGTGATGGCGGAGATGCTCAATCAACCACATTTGCAACAAAATATTGCACAAGTCGAAGAATTTTGCCTTGGACTTACACAATGTCAAGGCTCGATAAATGTATGACAATATAATTGGAGCACGCGTGTGATCTTCTTTGGTAGTGAGGACTTGCGCAATGCTGGCCATGCATATATCAATTGTCCATTCTTCATTTGGGAAGACCATAATTCTCAAAAACGCCACTATGAAATCAAAGCGGCTATGAATATGCAAGGTGTCCTTGTTTTGCTTGTTGTTTAGGCCCTTTTCATGTATTTCAAACCCATTTGAGTGCCCATATCTGGAATAAAGGAAGTAAAAGGAACAACATCCTTTGTCTACATTGTTTCTCCTGATTTGCTTACTGATATTCAGGAGATCAAAGAATCGGTGAACGTAGAGAGACTTTGGGAATATAAGTTGTTGATTTCTCAAATCTTGGACGAAACTAGAATATTCGGTTATTTCCTCCAAAGTGGGAGTAAGCTTGAAATCCGAAAAGCGAAAGACGTTGTGGACGAGATCCTAGAAAGTTACTAAGGTCTTAGTCAGATCATCCCGGGGTTTGACTTTCATAATATTTGTAAGAGCACCCAAATGCTTTGTTACCCAATCCTGACCATATTTATCCAAGTCGTACCACCACATTTGAAGCTGCAGTGGAGCCTGCTCTACAACCATTAATGGCGGGTTTTGGACTGTGTTCATTTTGTACATGTGGATGGTTAGGGTTAGGGTCGACTCTAGTTCAAAAGACATACCAGTGGACTCTTTTTGCAAAACAAGTTTTCAATTTTCCAAGAAAAAATCAAAGGAGGGTGGCTATTTATGCAATATTAGCAAAATGTGGTTATCTTTGCAACAATAGCCCCTTCACACTTTCAAATGAAGTCTGAGGCCGGGGAAAGGCACTTTATGGAAAAAGTGATGCCCCATTGACATACATGTCTGTTCTTTGCGAGAATATCCTTTCGACAATTTGAAGATGTTCTAAGGCTATTCCGGCAAAAACGGCTCAAGAAGCAACCGAAGCTGGGTCGGCTTACTCTTTTGACCAAATCACTAGAAACATTTTATTATTTTGGTTATTCTTGCAAAAATGAGGCCGAACCCTATGTAGGTTGCCTACGTATCTCACATCCACTGAGAATCAGACCTGCGTAGTTCGCTCAGTTTCGACACAATCGGGGAAAACATGATATTGACTCATTTTGAAATGACTCTTTTTCTTTTCTTTTTTTCCAAAAATTTCGGCAGAGTTTCGGGACTTTTCCGAATATCGAAGTTTTCAGAACCAGACAAATTTCTCTCTCCTACCCCACTCTTGATTTTTCTCTTGATTTTCTTTTCCTAGCATATCAACATGCAAGCCGAAACAAATAAATGCACAAATAGCACATAGGATGCATTAGGATGGTCTTTTATTCCGGGTACACCTGTCCTGGACGGACCCAACCCCTATGTTGAGTCCCCAAAGTCAAATGCACGTAATGCAAACAAACGTTCCAATTAGGGATCCGACATGAGGCTATGTTATTCTAGGTATAAAAAACATGGGTGTGTGTTCTAGACATGGCTTACCCAAGCGAACGACTCGAGTCGAGGTGGGGGCAATGTACCGGGAGAAAGAAAGTCTACCCGGCCTAGCTGCTGATCCAACCTCGTTCTATTTGGTATGACCTCTAACAGAAAAATGGGCCACGCGTACGTGTGCACCATATTTTTAGAAGACTCAGAAGGGAGGCGTAACAAGATAGTTTAATATAGTTCAAATAATATCAAAGCGGTAAATGAGCGGCAATTAGCACATTAGGCCCACAAAACAGAAATATCAACAATCAAGAAAGCCAAGTATAAATCACATTACAAGCTCGAATTCTGAACCCTGAAATAGAGATTCTGGGTTCGTTCCCCAGCAGAGTCGCCAGAGCTTCCTTTTTCCGAAGAATAGATAGTTTTTCCAATTAAAGTGTCAATATTCGAAATGAGATTATTTATATAATTAAAGTCTTCACTTAGAATGATTTTATGGTTTCCCATGTCACCGATTTATTTTAAAATCCCAAATCGAGAAAATTGACTCTGTTTTAAAGTCCGTGAAATCACATAAGACCGGGTAAGAAATTCTGTTAACCCGAGAGAAGGTGTCAGGCATTCTCGGGTTCCGTGGTTTTAGCAGGATCGCTTAAATCATACTTGGCTTAGTTAAGTTATTTAATTAATCAGTTTTAGAACCTATGTATATTTAACTTTTTTACCGCTTTTAATTATGGTGTTTTATGGATTTAATCTTTGAAACAAATTACATGTGTGTAAATCCATTTTATTTGGTGCGCTAAAATCTTTTCACGCGTACGTGTACACAATTTATCAGACTTTATTAATTAGGAGGATTGTTCGGCCACGATATCATAATTATGTCACAGATTTGTACATAATCACGATAGTATATTATAAGCGTGCCTAAAGCAAACTATGGTATTCTTAATTTTCCTAAAAAAGGGACTAATTTGGGGATTATTATGGAGGTTCTCATAATATGGAATTTGTCTGTGTCTAAGTGTACAAGGATTAATCTTCACTTCTTTTGATTTTGATGTCCTAAAGTTCCTTTGGGAGTTAGGCACAAAGCATTGGGAAATGACCAGTTTTAAAGAGAAAAAGGGTTGAGCAATCGTTTCAACTTTCACAAGCATCCTTTGAGCTTTTGGAAGATCATGCTACATTGGAGGCCTCTGAATGGCCCCAAGACTCGAAACATCTAAAATTCTCAAAATCCTCATGACTTTAAATTTTCCAGCCTCTGTGTTGGGCCAAACTTTGAGCCCAACAGCCTTTGGGAATAAAAGCTTAGTAGTTTGTAAACTTGATTTGGTCATAATTTTCAAACATCATTACAAAGGAACAAAATAAACACAACAGTTAAATCAAAACTCGTTGTCATGACCTATCTTCTGTGAGATGTCGCGATGACACCTAGTCTCTACGACTAGGTAAGCCTAACATTTGCGAAAAAATAATGAAAATGAAAGTATAACTCTAAACTACTAACAGCAACAAGTAATAAAATAACTGATAGAAATGCCGCTCGGCATATACAATAACCAACTCTCGAAATATACATAGAATTTCCTCAAGACCCGGAATATCATAAGTCACAAGCTTATAAGAATTTATCTAACTGTTCTATACATCAGTATCTAGAAGAAGTAAAGGAAGAACAACACAAAAGAGATGGAGGGGAACTCTGAGGTCTGTGGACGCGGACAGATGTACCTTGAAGTCTCCGGAGCAACAACTAGTATGCAAATAAAAGCGAGGCTGGAAGGATGTACCTAGATCTGCACACAAAAACATGTACAGAAGAGTAGCATGAGTACACCACAATGGTACCCAGTAAGTGCCAAGCCTCACTTCGGTCGAGTGGTGATGAGGTCAGGTCAGTCCCACTGGTAAATAATAAATAAGGCAGGAGAATATACAGTATAATAAAAGACTGGAATTTACAAAAGAAAACACAACAAGATAACAGTACAACATACAGAGGTAAACTTTAGGGGATCTCCCGAGATACCGTCTCATAGTCCCAAAATAAATATGTAGGGAGAACTCCTGAGGTATCTCCTCATAGTCTCAAAAGTAAATGTGCAGGGAGAACTCACGAGGTACTACCTCGTAGTCTCAAAAGTGAATGTACAGAGGGATCTCATAGGATACCGTCCTGTAATCCCAAAGTAAATATGCAGGGGGATCTCCCGGGATACCGTCCCGTAGTCCCAACATAAATACGCAGCTCAAACGATGAAGATAACAGTTACAGTAAGAATCCTACAGTTAATACTGATAAAGAACAAGGAAAAATAGGAAATCAGCTAAGCATGCTTCACAAAGTTCAGATAAGCAATTAAGACACGTAAACATGCTATTCTAGGCTAACAGGATAACTACACATGCTAGTATAACTCAATTAAGATTGGAAAAAATGGATTACTATTCAGTAAATTAGTATAACTCAAAAAGGAAAACAGGTTGCTACTCAGTAAAATAGGGTTTTACAACAAATACCTGTGTACGTACTCGTCATGCCACGTACACGGGGCTCACATATCACAACAATACAAAATCCTATGGATATTTCCCCCACACAGGGTTAGACAAGCCACTTACCTCGAACCAAGCTCAATCAATCGGTAATAATGCCTTTCCCACGAATATCTGACTCCGAATGACTCAAATCTAGCCAAAATAAATTACGTACCATAAGTATAACTATAAGAAACTAATCTAATTAATGAAATTAAAGCTAATGAAAGAAATTAGAAAACCGCCCCAAAAAGTCGACAGGGGCCCACGTCTCAGAATCGGATAAAAGTCACAAAACATGAACACGCATTCTCTCACGAGTCCAACCATATAAGAATTACTCTAATCCGACCCCAAATCGCCTTTCTAAACTCAAAAATTTAGTCAAGGAAGTTTCTACCATTTCCCCCCTAATTTCCAACTCAAATCCCTAATTACAAGATGAAAATAGTAATAGATTCATGAAATACAGTTGGGTTAGAATCACTTACCCCCAACAATTTCCTTGAAGAACCCTCGAAAAATTGATTCACACCAAGCTCTCAAAGTCCCAAAATTGAAAATGGGATCAAACCCTCGAACTTACCATTTCAGCCCAGCGATTCCGCACCTGCGGACCACCAGTCACACCTGCGATACCGCACCTGTGGAATTTCCATTGCAGGTGCGGAGATGACTTGAGTCCTTAGATTGTCATCTGTGAGAATGGGCCGCACCTATGCGCCCGCTCCTGTGGATATCTTTCCGCTTCTGCGATTCTCAAGCCCCAGGCCCTTCCGCTTCTGCGCTTCATCTTCCGCAGAAGCGACTCCGCTTCTCCGGGCTAATCTCACACCTGCGCCCATAGACCAAGCTTGACCAAACCGCACCAGCTCTCCTTCTTCCGCACGTGCGAGTCCGCACCTGCTGTCTCCCCACCGCAGGTGCAAAACACCAGAAAACCAGAAAACTTCAACAATTTGTGATGACCCAAAGGGGTCATCTTATGAATTAAGACTTTATTCCGGGCTCATTATTCTTGAAAATATTAATTTTATTTACTTCGATTTGTGTGCGCAGTCCCGTCTTGAAACCGAAAAGCTTTTTATGTGAAAATATGAGAAATAATAATTTTTGGAATTAAAATTTGATTTTACTTGACTTTGTTCAATATTTTGAGTAAACGGACCCAGATCCGTGTTCCGACGATCCGGGGAGATCTGCAGTAAAATATGGGCATTGGGCATATGTCCGAAATTGAATTCCGAGGTCTCTAGCTTTAGAAATCAATTTTTGAAGAAAATTGTTATGCTGGATTTTAAAGAAAATAAAGAAATGAATTAATGTTTGAACTCATTGGTATCGGGCCCGTATTTTGGTTCCGGACCCCGGTACAGGTTTGTTATAATATTTAAGTCTTATCTGTGGAATTTGATGAGATTCGGAGTTGAATTGACGTGATTTGGACGTCCGGTTGAAAAGTTAGAAATTTGAGTGTTCTTGAGGAAATCTTGAGTTTGAGGTTAAATTTATAGTTTTGATGTTATTTTCATGATTTGATCGCACAAGCAAGTCCATAGGATGTTTTTGAACTCGTTCGCATGTTTGATTTGGAGCCCCGAGGGCTCGGGTGCCATTCAGGCGATGCGCGAGTTGAGTTAAAACTCAACCAAGGCTGCTGGTGCACCAGTTCTGGTGTACCTGCACCTGCGAGTCCTTGGTCGCAGGTGCGAGTGACAGCCCCCAGGTGCGACCCAGGCCCAACTTCCCCTTTTCCGCAGATGCGGACTTCCTCCGTAGAAGCGGGATCGTAGAAGCGGAACATTGTCCGCAAATGCGGCCCCAATGGCCATTTTCTTTTTACGCAGAAGGGGAAGCCCTCCCGCACATCCGCAAGCACAGGTGCGACCCAAGCACCACATGTGCTAGGGTCGGGCAAGGAGTTCACATTAATTAGAACTCCAACCGTTTTTCTTCTTATTTTTCACTATGGTAGAAGACTTAGGGCGATTTTCTCAAGGATTTTCTTCCAAAATCATAGGTAAGTGTTCATTAACTTGTTCCTTCCAATTTTTTACTACTTTATACAAAGATTTAACCTAGAAATCTAAGGTTTTCATGGTGGAATTTGGGATTTTGGGTAGAAACTAGGTATGCTTTGCGCTTGTGTTATTGATTTTGGAGGTTCTTGGGATCAATTCTTGTCGTTAGCAAAGTTTGCCTACAATAATAGTTATCAGTCGAGCATTCAGATGGCTCCCTATGAGGCATTATATGGTAGACGGTGTAGATCACCAATTGGGTGGTTTGAGCCAGGAGAGGCTCGGTTATTGGGTATAAACTTAGTTCAGGAGGCCTTAGATAAAGTCAAGGTTATACATGATTGACTTCGTGCAGCTTAGTCTAGGAAAAAGAGTCACGTCGACCGTAAGGCTCGTGATGTGTCATTCATGGTTGGAAATAGAGTATTAATACGGGTATCGCCCATGAAGGGTGTCATGAGATTTGGGAAGGAGGGCAAGTTGAGCCCTAGGTATATCGGACCATTTGAGATTCTTGAGAGAGTGGGGGAGGTAGCTTATAGACTTACGTTGTCTCCAGAGTTATCCTCAGTTCATCTGGTATTCCATGTGTCTATGCTCCGTAAATATCATGGTGACCCGTCCCACGTGTTAGATTTCAGCTCTGTCCAATTGGACAAAGATTTGACTTATGAGGAGGAGCCGGTAGCCATTTTAGACCGCCAGGTTCGTCAGTTGAGATCAAAGAGCTATCCTTCAGTTTGAGTTCAGTGGAAAAGTCAGCCTGTTGAGGAAGCTACTTGGGAGTCCGAGTCAGGCATGCAGAGTAGATATTCCCACTTGTTTGCCAGTTCAGGTAATTTTCTATATCCGTCTGAGGACGAACGTTTGTTTTAGAGGTGAAGATTGTGATGACCCAAAGGGGTCATCTTAGGAATTAAGATTCCATTCCGGGCTCATTAGCCTTGAAAAGATTAATTTTATTTACCTCAATTTGCGTGCACAGTTCGGGCGTGACACTGGAAAGCTATTTATGTGAAAATCTGAGAAATAATAATTTTTGAAATTAAATTTGGTTTTAGTTGACTTTGTTCAATATTTTGAGTAAACAGATCCGGATCCGTGTTTCGACAATCCCGGGAGGTCCGCAGTAAAATATGGCAGATGGGCGTATGCACGAAATTGAATTCCGAGGTCCCTAGCTTTAGAAATCAATTTTTGAAGAAAATTGTTATGCTGGATTTTTAAGAAAATAAAGAAATAAATTAATGTTTGAACTCATTGTTATCGGGTCCGTATTTTGGTTCCGGAGCCCGGTACAGGTTTGTTATGATATTTAAGTCTTATCTGTCAAATTTGATAAGAATCGTAGTTGAATTGAAGTGATTTGGACGTCCGGTCGAAAAGTTAGAAATTTGAGTGTTCTTGAGGAAATCTTGAGTTTTGAGGTTAAATTTGTAGTTTTTGACGTTATTTTCATGATTTGATCACATGAGCAAGTCCGTAGGATATTTTTGGACTCGTGTGCATGTTTAGTTTGGAGCCCCGAGGGCTCGGGTGCCATTCGGGCGATGCACGAGTTGAGTTAAAACTCAACCAAGGCTGCTGGTGCACCAGTTCTGGTGTTCCCGCACCTGCGAGTCCTTGGCCGCAGGTGCGAGTGATAGTCCGCAGGTGCGACCCAGACCCAACTTCCCCTTTTCCGTAGATGCGGACTTTCTCCGCAGAAGCGGAACCGCAGAAGCGAAACATTCTCTGTAGGTGCAGCCCTAGTGGCCATTCCCTTTTTCCGCAGAAGCGGAATCCCTCTCGCACGTGCGTAAGTGCAGGTGCGACCCAAGCACCGCAGGTGCGAGGGTCGGGCAATGAGTTCACATTAATTAGAACTCCAACAGTTTTTCGTCTTATTTTTCACAAGGGTAGAAGACTTAGGGCGATTTTCTCAAGGCTTTTATTCCAAAATCATAGGTAAGTGTTCATTAACTCGTTCCTTCCAATCTTTTACTACTTTATACAAAGACTTAACCTAGAAATCTAAGGTTTTCATGGTGGAATTGGGGATTTTGGGTAGAAACTAGGTATTTCAAAATTTTGGGGAATTTGACCTCAATTGGGGTCGGATTCCAAAACTAATTACATATTCGGGCTCGGGGGTAAATGGGTAAACAAAATTTGGTCCGAACCCCGAGTTTGGACCAAGCGGGCCCGGGGTCGATTTTTAACTTCTTTTTTTTATAGAAAACTTAGGAAAATCATAATTTTTCGGTAAAGTTAGTTCCTTTAGCATTAGTTAATGATATTAAACTAATTATGATTATATACGAGTGTGTTGGAGGTTAATTCGAAAGGAAAAATTGTAATTGAGCAGTTAGTGGCCTGCAGAATTGAGGTAAGTATCGTGTCTAACGTTAGCTTGAGGGAATAGGTATTGTGTGACTACTTGTTACCTATTTTGTTGCTAAATCCAATGTATAGGTGAGGTGACGAGTGCCTATACATTGTGGTCAGGTCATAACATGCGAGTGAAAGTAAATTCTTGTTATTTTGGTAGTTGTAAAGCCTATTACTTGTGATTATCGTTGTTGTTGAAATGTTGGAAGTTTGGTATTCGGTTCCACCATGATGGATAATATTGTGAACACTGAGTTGAGATTTAAAGAACAAATGACGCTAGAAACTATGTTAAAATACTGAGTTCTTGTGAAATGCCTCTTTGTACGCTGTTAATTATTCTGTGATTGGTGAGAACGAGTGTAAAGCACGAAGGGTGATGCGTGCATGAATGAATTATATTGTGAGGAAAGA
This sequence comes from Nicotiana knightiana, assembly GCA_005239525.1. NCBI lineage: Eukaryota > Viridiplantae > Streptophyta > Magnoliopsida > Solanales > Solanaceae > Nicotiana > Nicotiana knightiana. The sequence goes on from ML394576.1 coordinate 73,086, forward strand.
GTGCAAGGCACGAAGGGTGATGTCGTGCATGAATGAAATACATTGTGAGAGTAAAAGCACGAAGGGTGATGTCGTGTCTGAATGAAATACATTGTGAGATTAAAAGCACGAAGGGGGATGCTGTGTAAGCTTATTTATGATATGGGGAGGATGAGAGTAAAATCACGAAGGGTGGTGCCGTGCGAGTTCCTTTTCTATTCTTATTGCTTTAAGTTATTGTTGATTACTGTTTAATGTTATCTTGTTGTTTTTCTCACTCCTTATGTTAAATTCCCCATAGCATGATCCCTTCCCATTATTGGAGATAATGTTAACTCTTTAATTGCTATTGTTGCTGCTAGTATGTTTATACATGTCCAGGTTTTATGTGGTGTCCTGTCCTAGACTCGTCACTACTTCGCCGAGGTTAGGCTCGGCACTTACTCAGTACATGGGGTCGGTTGTACTGATACTACACTCTGCACTTCTTGTGCAGATCCAGGTACCGGTCAGAGCTGATTCTTTGAGCATAGTTGAGTTTTTACACGGAGACACGAGATAGATCTGCTGGCGTCCGCAGATTCCTGGAGTCCTCCCTTATTTATTTAGATATTGTTTCATTTCATTCAAAATAGAGACAGATTTCTTTCAGCCCATTTATTTGTAGTACTCTTTAGTAGTTCATGAATTGTGACACCAGACCTTGGGTAGTTATATAGTATATATTTTAGTTTGTGGTTTGGTTTATTTATTCGGTTATTATTCATGAAGTTATTTATTGGGAAATATTAGATTCAATATTCATTTTTTTGAATTGTTATTCACGTTAAAGAAAATTGTTAAAAGAAAATGGTTTGTCAAGTTCTAACATTGGCTTGCCTAGCAAGTGCGGTGTTAGGCGCCATCCCGATCCCGTGGGTTAGGAATTTGGGTCGTGACACAATCGCACAAGTTAAAACTTCAATCCGTTAAGTATCCAAAACACACTCGCGGCCCCCGGGACCTCAACCGAACGTACCAACAAGTCCTAAAATACCATATGAACTTAGTCGATCCCTCAAAACACATCAAAATACACAAAAACGTGAATCACCCACCAATCCAAACTTAATGAACTTGAAATTTCAAATTTCTATAACCGATGCCGAAACCTATCAAACCACGTCTGATTGACCCCAAGTTTTTCACACAAGTCATATTCAACATTACGGACGTACTCCAACTTCCGGAATCGAAATCAGACCCCGATATAAATCTCCAAAAATTTGACTTTCGCCATTTCAATCCTAAATTATCTACAAACCTCCAAATCCACGTTCCGGACACGCCCCTAAGTCCAAAATCACCCAATGGAGCTAACGGAACCGATGAAACTCCATTCCGGAGTCGTCTTCACATATTTAGACTATAGTCAAGAATCCTAAGGATTAAGCTTATGTTTAGGGACTAAGTGCCCGAAAACACTCCGAAACCAAAAACAAAAACTTTCGGCAAGTCACATAAGTAGAAACAGATACGGGAAGGCAGTAAACAGGGGATCATGGATATTAATGTCAAAATGACTGGCCGGGACGTTACATCCTCCCCCTCTTAAGACAATCGTTCGTCCTTGAACAAGTATAGAGACATACCTGAAGTGGTGAAAAGATAAGGATAACGGCTGTGCATATCATGCTCGGTCTGTCAAGTCGCCTCCTCGACTGGCTGACCCCTCCACTGAACCTTTAAGGAAGCAACATTCTTAGACCTCAGCTTTCGAACTTTCCTGTCCAAAATAGCCGTCGGTTTCTCAACATAAGATATTTCCTTGTCCAACTGGACTGAACTGAAATCTAACACATGAGATGGATCACCGTGATACTTCCGGAGCATTGAAACATGGAATACTGGATGAATCCCTGCAAGACTGGGAGGCAAGGCAAGCTCATAAGCAACCTCCCTGACACGTCGTGACACCTCAAATGGGTTGATAAACCCTGGGCTCAGCTTGCCCTTCTTTCCGAACCTCATAACACCCTTCACGGGTGACACCTGGAGCAGTACCCACGCCCAACCATGAATGCCACATCGGGAACCTTCTAATCCACATAACTCTTCTGTCTGGACTAGGCTGAGCCAAGTCGATCCTGAATCGCCTTAAACTTCTCCAGGGCATCCTTAACCAAGTCTGTACTCAATAATCTAGCCTCGCCCGGTTCAAATCAACCCACTGGAGACCGACACCGCCTACCATATAGAGCCTCATACGGTGCCATCTGGATGCTCGACTGACAACTATTATTGTAGGCAAACTCCGCAAGTGGAAAGAACTGATCCCATGAATCTCCGAACTCCATCACATATGCACGAAGCATATCCTCTAATATCTAAATAGTGCGCTCGAACTGTCCGTCCGTCTGAGGGTGAAACCCTGTGCTCAGCTCCACTCGAGTACCCAACTCATGCTGTACGACCCTCCAGATTCGTAATGTAAATTGCGTACCCAGGTCAGAGATGATAGATATCGGTACGCCATGAAGCTTGACGATCTCGCGGATATAAATCAGCTTACTTGGTCAGCATATCCACAGCCACCCAAACTGCATCAAACCTCTGGTGAGTTCGTGGGAGTCCAACAACGAAATCCATAGTGACCTGCTCCCATTTCTACTCCAGAATCTCTAGCTTCTGAAGCAACCCACCTGGCCGTTGATGCTCATACTTCACCTGCTGGCAATTTAGACACCGAGCCACATACTCTATTATGTCTTTCTTCATCCTCCTCCACTAGTAATGTTGCCTTAAGTCCTGGTACATCTTCGCGGCACCCGGATGAATGGAGTACCACAAGCTATGAGCCTCTTAGAGAATCAACTCACACAAACCATATACATTAGGCACACATAGCCTGCCCTTCATCCTCAATGCACCATCATCCGCAATAGTGACATCCTTAGCATCACTGTGCTGGAGCGTGTACTTAAGGACAAACAGAGGGGGTTCATCATACTGATGCTCCCTGATACAATCATAAAGAGAACACCGAGAGACCACACAAGCCAATAATCGACTCGGCTAGGAAACATCCAATCTCACAAACTGGCTGGCTAAGGCCTGAACATCTAATGCCATGGGCCTCTCTACTGCTGGTAGATATGTTAAGCTCCCCAAACTCTCCTCCTGGCGACTCAAAGCATTGGCCACCACATTGGCCTTCCCCGGATGGTACAAAATGGTGATATCATAGTCCTTAAGCAGCTCCAACCACCTCCCCTGACGCAAATTAAGATCCTTTTGCTTGAACAAATGTTGCAAAGTCCGATGATCCGTGTAAATCTCACAAGGAACACCGTACAAATAGTGCCGCCAAATCTTCAAGGCATGAACAATAGTTGCTAACTCAAGGTCATTTACATGATAGTTCTTTTAATGAACCTTCACCTGTCTGGATGCATTGGAAATCACCCTACCGTCCTGCATCAACACCGCGCTCTGGCCAATCAGCGACACATCAAAATATATAGTATAAGACCCCAAACCTGTAGGCAATACCAATACTGGGGTTGTGGTCAAAGCTGTTTTGAGCTTCTGAAAGCTCTCCTCACACTCCTTTGTCCATCTAAACGGAGCACCCTTCTGGGTCAGCCTGGTCATAGGTGTTGCAATAGATGAGAAACCCTTTACAAACTGACGGTAATACCCCTCCAAACCAAGAAAACTCTATATCTCTGTGGCGGAGGATGATGTAGGCCAACTCTGTACTGCTTTTACCTTCTTCGAATCCACCTTGATCCCATTACTCGATACTTTATGACCCAATAATGCCACTGAGTCTAGCCAAAACTCACACTTTGAAAATTTTGCATATAACTTCTCTTTTATCTCAAGGTCTGAAGCCCAGTCCTCAGGTGCTGCTCATGATCCTTCCGAGTTCGGGAGTACACCAGAATGTCGTCAATAAACACAATGATCAATGAGTCACGATATGGCTGGAACGCATTGTGCATCAAGTGCATAAATGTTGCTAGGGCATTGGTCAACCCAAAAGACATCACAAGGTACTCGTATTGGCCATACTGAGTTCTAAAACCAGTCTTTGGGATATCTGGCTCCCGAATCTTCAACTGATGATAGCTTGAACATAAGTCAATATTGGAAAGCAACCTGCACCGTGTAATTGATCAATAAGTCATCACTACGAGGCAATGGATACCTGTTCATCACTGTAACTTTATTTAGCTGGAGATAATCAATGCACATACGCATAGAACCATCATTTTTCTTCATAAACAAGAACGGAGCACCCCAAGGTGACACACTGAGCCGAATGAAGCCCTTATCAAGCAACTCCTATAACTGCTCCTTCACCTCCTTCAACATAGGATGAGCCATACGAAATGGAGAAATAGAGATGGGCTGAGTGCCCGGCAACAAATCAATGCCAAAATCAATATCTCTGTCAGGAGGCATGCCCGGAAGATCAGATGGAAACACATCTGGAAAGTCCCTCATCACTGGAACTGACTTAACTGTGGGGATATCAATAGTGACATCTCTCACATAAGCTAGATATGCATCACACCCCTTCTCAACCATTCGTTGAGCTTTAAAAAATAAAATAACTCTGCTGGGAGTATACTCTAAGGTACCTCTCCACTCTAATCGTGGTAATCCTAGCATAGCCAGTGTCATGGTCTTAGCGTTACAATCAAGAATAGCATAATGGGGCGACAACCAGTCCATGCCCAAGATAACATCAAAGTCTACTATACTGAGCAATAATAAATCGGCTCTGTTCTTAAAACTACTAAGAACAACCAAACACGACCGATACACGCGGTCCACAACAAGAGAATCTCCACAGGGGTAGACACATAAGTAGGGGAACTCAAAGAATCTTGAGATACACGCAAATATGGGGTAAAGTAAGAGGACACATAGGAATAAGTAGAGCCTGGATCAAATAAGACCGACGCATCTCTATGACAGACCAGAATAATACATATAATGACATAGTCGGAAACAACTGCCTATGTAAGAGCTGTAAGAGCATAATATATGGCATGGGCTCCCCCTCTAAGGCAATCTCGAACTCCCCGACCTCCACCTCGAGCTGGCTGAGTAGGTGGGATGGTAGCTGGTACTAGAATCATAGCCTAAGGACCCGGTGGAGCACGCGGTGGCTGAGAAGTCTGTGGAGGTTCACCCCTCCTAAGTCTGGGGAAATCCCTCACCATATGGCGAGTGTCACTAAACTCAAAACAAGCTCTCAAAGGGCGTGTCTGTTGTGACTGACTCGGACCAGGTCTACTGAGCTGGCCGCTAAAAGCACCACGTGCATGACGCACACTAGATACTGGCGATACATAATAAGGCTCCTCGGGCCTAGAAGGGGTTGGAATACCACTAGCATCTGGAAGAGCTGAATGAACGGGGCGACTCAAATAACCCTACCATGGCGAACTGCAGTTGGGGCACGAGCACCTCTTGGCCTCCCTCTCCTCTCTATCCCGAGCAAGCATGCCCTCCAATCTCCTAGCAATACTCACAACCTGCTGGTAAGAATTATCCATATCCAACTCCCTGACCATACTAATCCGGATACTGGGGTGGAGTCCCTCAATAAACCGACGAACCCTCTCTCGAACTGTGGCAACTAAGGCCGGTGCATGTCGGGCCAAATCAATGAAGCGTACTGCATACTATGACACAGTCATAGAACCCTAGCAGAACTGCTCAAACTCCACGTGTCATGCGTCCCTGAGGCTCTGAGGGACATACTCTCTCAAAAACATGTTCGAGAACTGAGTCCATGTAAGTGAAGCTGCCACAGCCGGACTACTCAACTCATAAGCACACCACCACTGATATGATGCTCCTCTAAGATGGAATGCAGTAAAAGTAACCCGACTTGACTCCGCTATGCCCATAGTACAGAGAATACAATGACACTCCTCCAGAAAACCCTAGGCATAATCTATCGCCAATCCGGTGAAGGTAAGAGGGTGATACTTCTTGTACCTCTCAAGTCTGAGTTGCTCTGCCTCAGAAGCTGCTGCCCTAGCCCTGTGCTGTACTGGAGCTACCGGCTGCATCGGTATAAACTCTGGGACATGGTCAACCTGAATCCATTGCTCTAGGGTACGGGTTGTGGTGTTTGTGCCCCTCAACCAGCCTGAGATGTGACAGGAGCAAGTGGAATCAATCCAGCTTGAGCTAAGGTGCTGAACATGCTCATGGAATGGGCTAGAGTCTCCCGGAAAGTTGGTGCTGCAACTGGTACCTCAGGTGCCTGCTCTCTAGCTGGAGCTACTGGGGGCTCCTCTGTAGCAGCTTGCGTAGGTTCTCTGGCTGCATCGCGTGGACGTCCTTGGCCTCTACACCGTCCTCTCACGGCTCTAGTAGGGGGAGCGGGTGCCTGGTCATCAGATCTGCTTGTACGGGTCCTCACTATCTGTGAGAAATAATAGAATACAGAAGTTTATAATTTTGACGTCAGCAAATTTTTGCACGACAAGGAATCAACGAGTGTAACTTTTTTCTTAACAGTTCTGTGGCCTCCCAAAGATATGTACAGACGTATCCGTATCGATCCATGGGACTCTAATAAATCGTCTTGTGACTCACGACACCTATGAACCTAGAGCTCTGATACCAACTTATCACGACCCTATCTTCCCTCCATGAGAAGTCGCGATGACACCTAGTCTCTACGACTAGGTAAGCCTAAAATTTGCGAAAAACAATGAAAATGAAATCATAACTCTAAACCACTAACAGTAACAAGTAATAAAATAACTGATAGAATTGTCGCTCGTCATATACAATAACCAACTCTCGCAATATACATGGAATTTCCCCAAGACCCAGAACATCATAAGTCACAAGTTTCTTAGAATTTATCTAATTATTCTATACATCAGTATCTAGAATAAGTAAAGGAAAAACAACACAAAAGAGATGGAGGGGGACTCCGAGGTCTGCGGACGCGGGAAAATGTACCTTGAAGTCTCCGGAGCAGCAGCGAGTATGCAACTAAAAGCGAGGCTGGTAGGAGGTACCTGGATCTGCACACGAAAACATTTGCAGAAGAGTGGCACGAGTACACCATAATGGTACCCAGTAATTGCCAAGCCTAACCTCGGTCGAGTAGGGACGAGGTTAGGTCAGGCCCACTAGTAAATAGTAAATAAGACAGGAGAATATACAGTATAATAAGAGATTAGAATTTACAAAAGAAAACACAACAAGATAACAGTACAACACACAGAGGTAAACAACACGGGATCTCCCGAGATGCCGTCTCGTAGTCCCAAAAAAATATGCAGGGAGAACTCCCGAGGTACCGCCTCGTAGTCTAAAAAGTAAATATGCAGGGAGAACTCCCCAAGTACCAACTTATAGTCTCAAAAGTAAAGGTGCAAGAGATCTCCCAGGATACCGTCACGTAGTCCCAAAGTAAATACGCAGCTCAAACGATGGAGATAACAGTTAGAATAAGAATCCTACAGTTAACACTGATAAAGAACAAGGAAAAACATGAAATAAGCTAGGCATGCTTCACAGAGTTCAGATAAGCAATTAAGACACGTAGACATGCTATTCTAGGCTAACAGGATAACTACACATGCTAGTATAACTCTATTAAGATTGAAAAAAAAAAACAGATTACTATGCAGTAAATTAGTATAACTCAAAAAGGAAAACAGGATGCTGTCGTGCTCCCCTTTTCCTCTCCTTTAGGATCGGTCAGGGTTTTTGAAGTTGTTGGGACAACTCATTTCCTTTTTGGAAAAGAGATGTGAAGGACTTGAAGAGTAACCACCTAACGAATTAAGGTGCGTTAGGGCACCTATTAAGGGTTATAATAACACTAATTGAATAACCAGAGATTGGGTAAGAGCTTGAAATTACTCCAAGGGGAAGGTTTTAGGCACTCAAAGTCCACAACTGTGGTTCCTGACCAAACAAACTTTGTGAATTTTAGCAAGTAGCAAATAAGCAGTCAAGTATACACATGGAAACAAGTAATGGTTGTGAAAAGGTTCGCAGTCTAAGCACACATATGTAGGGAATAAGGGAGTCCTAAGTTGTTAATACTATAAGATCACATCAATGCAATTCCCGGTAATCACTCCTCAATGAGGGGCTACACGTGGCATTAGCGCACCAGTCATCATATCCATATCTACCCTTTACCCCACCCCTTAGCGGTTATTAAACGAGTTTATTTAGCGATCTCTACGCATGCTTTACCCATCCCTTCTTAATGGTCCCGGAGGAATTTATGACCTCTAAGTATAGATAGTCCTAGACAGACCCCTAAGGTTCTAAAAGGATAAAATTCTAAGCGACATGCAAGAACAAATAGGACTAATCAGATAAATGCAGAAAAGTAGTTATGAGGCCCAGATTTACCTCCAGAAGTAATGCACATAATCAGCACGTCTCAAACACAAACAAGAGGCAGTTTATTAGACAGGTTAAGACAGGATATCTAAGTGAATGTCAATGCACAGAAATATGCAGCTTCTTTATAAACTCAATAACAAGGACCTAATCAGTTTGCCTACTGATTTTAAAACATGTGTCTTTAAACAGTAAACACAACCAAGCAGTGTTCCAGCTTTTAAAGAGATTGATTACCTAAGGCTTTCCTAGGCGTGGGATTGTGCATAATAATTACCAGAATTGTTAAAAACAGTTCAGAAGTTGTTTTACCTAAAAGCATGTTGTTCTAGGTGATACGAGAATGCAGAGATTGTTACTAGTTTTATTAGGAGCAAGACAATTAGATGTGACATTGTTTTTACCTTTTTCGTAAGTCAGTAGTTAAACTAGGCGTGGTTGAGAAGATGCAAATGAAATCCTAGAGCAGGATATCTAATATGCACATATATATGCAGGATGGTTAAGAATAATTTTAGGATACACAGAATTCCTAAAGGCATGATTTCTAAAATGCACAAAGAGTTACAGGATGATGAATGCACAGGAGTAACAATTTTATATTGATTTTATTATCCTAGGAGCAGGATTTCTAAGTGGTAGGCATAAGCATAAATTAAGGACATGATGTACGTTAAAGCAGTAAACATGAAAGCCTTGAAGATATGATATCTAATGCATGTTTGACATGGTTTGAATGAATATGTTGGTCCCAAACATGGATTCTAATGCAGATAGAGATAATCTAAGCCTAAGACATGCTTTCTACCCAATGATAGAATTACATAGCTACCCTTCCCATTTCACTAGCCAATCCCAATATCTGTTTACAAATAATTATTACAGACCAGTAGCTGAATGAATTACATAAATAGATAGAAAAGAAGAAGTTAAAATGTAGGGAGCCTGAAGAAGGCCCATATATACCAGGTGTTCATAACCTCAACTTTCAAAGTTTCATATCCTTTCTCATGTCCGGGTGTGTCAGAGTTCCCTAAGGACCTCAAGGATTCCTGGCAGTGCTCACACCCAAATTTCATAACCAAAACTGAGTAAGGGCAGTGTGGAAGAGCCAGCCCCAGTGCATTAGAGTTCAGAGGGATCTCACAGGAATCCCAAAGCAGTCACACACTGGAGGGGCAAAACTTAAGGACCTAAGAGTAAAATGAGAATGCTTGACATGGTTTTGAAATTTTTTTGGTATAAAACATTATTGAAAAGACTCAGTTGAAGTTTTTATAAAAATATGAAGTGGTTTAGTAGTAAAATAGTTTGAACAAGAGTAAAGTAATTAAATAAAGAGTAGATCAACTACAGAACATAACAGGTTCAGCAACATTCAAACAACAGTCCTTCATATAGGGGTAAGGGGGTTGGGGACAGATACAACACCCAAGGTGGACACATAACAAGCATAAGTATAGAAGTCTCAAGGAATAACAGACAATATACCATGGGTTCCAGAATTGCTAATTGGGGACATGGTTGCATAGAATCAGAAGTGCTTAGGGACTTGTGGGATTGTGGATAACTAATGATGTAAACATAGTATAAGAGTATGAATTTCAGAACAAATAATAGAAGACATAGTGGAATCAAACATAATTGAGCATATAGTCAGAACAACTTAAGGTAACAATTGCACAATAGGTGCATACCAGAACTAGGCACTTATAGACAATCATTCAAAGCCAGAGTAGAGTCACAATGGAGACAGATTACACAGGAAGTAAACATGTTCATAAATAGGCTGATCCTAAAAGGGGATTAGAACATAACTAGTATACTAAGTAAAACAAGTTAAACACATGTTGAGAAGCAAACAACAGACAAAAACAGATTAGTAACATGATAAACTAAAGCAGTAAAAGAAACACATTGATTTTGGAACTTGAATTTAAAATCAAAGCATACCAGTAAGGAGAATAGACACAAAGTGAAGAACAGGAAAGTGCAATAGTTAGCCTTGGCTTACACCCGGTTAATTTAGTAGCAATAGCAAGTAACAAAAGTAAGCAGAAGAGTTTTTGAGTGTATGAGAGAGTTGTGAACTAATGCGAGTTCGTGTGTGTAGAAGACTGTGTAATAAGAGTAGAAGAGAGCAATATATATAGTAGTTTGAAAGCTAGGTAAATAAGGTAAGAGTCAAAATGTTTAATAATTATAGAACTCAGAATCAACTAGAGTAAAATCAGCCCAAGTCTTCCCTTAATTAAGGGAGTGATTTACCAACGGAAAAGATAGAAAACAAGTTAAGGAATGAAATCACATAGCTGGAGTATAACAATTAAGGAAAGAATTAAAACACTGTAGGTATAGAACAAGTAATTAGGGATAGATTCATAAAGTTCTAATTAAGGGAACAATACTAAGAATCAGTAAGTAATACAATCAGTCGTAAAAAAGGCAAGCAGTAATTTAAAAGTCATGAAAAATAGGGAAATAATCAGAAATAGGCATACGAGTATCAACCTAGGAAATCAGGGGTTTAAAGAATCAAAGTAATACTAATTTTAAGGGAGATATTATAAACTTCCAAGAATAAACAAATAAACAGAGTAAAAAACATGCATAACCAAATCAGAAACCCTAATGAGATGTTACCAGAGCGAAAATCACAAAATATTCAAATTAATCGAAGCAAATTCATGAGAATCAAACATACATACAGGTTGAGCGAACAAACAGTAAAGATGAACTCAGAATCCAAAACTAAAATCAAGAAATTAGGGGTTTTCAACATAACTAATTAAGGTTAAAAGGAAATCCAACAAAATCGATTAAACACATAAGAATCAAGGAATAACACGTAAAAATCAAAGAAAATCGTTTTGAAGAAAAGGTTTCAAAAACTCTAGCTAGGAAAATGAAGAGACGTTTCAAAAATCAGAAAGGTTTTCATAGAAAACAAGTAAAATAGTTCAAATATTCTCAGATCTGTTACAGATCTAAAGAGTTAAGAGATGAAATTAGGGTTTTGAGAGGCATAACCTAAGAGATAGAGAGAAACCGACTTAATAACCATAGGTCTAGCAAGAAAATAGAACTATCTTACTCAATTGAGCCATGGTGGCCTGAGAATGGTGAAAACAAGCCTAGGGGGTGAGTGAACGGCCACTGGTCCCTTGAGGACCTCAAAGACAGCATGAATCTTGACCATAGGAGAGCCATTAGGGCTAGGAGTGGTGGTGAGCCACCATTATTAACGGCGAGCAAGCAACCGACGGAGGAGAGTTAGGGTTAGGCAGAGAAAGTTTGAGAGAGAATGAGAGGGGTGACGTCGGGTGAGTGATGAGAGAAGGAGGGTTGGGGGGGTATGGTCTTAGGTTAATTTAGGAAAGAACGGATCTGGTCCGTTGATCAAAATTGATCAACGACCCAGATTAAAACAGAAATTGGGTCAAGTAGATTAGGATTTGGGCCTGGGGTATGTTGGGCCAATGTAATAAGGTGTTTGTGCTGGCTATAATTTAGGTTATAATTGAAATAGAAATAGGCCATTTGTTAAATAAGTGAATTAAATTAGTCGAAATAATTTATAACATAATTGCTAATTAAAAAAATAATTCTATGCATGGAAATAACTAAAAAAATGATTATTTGGTATTTAAAAATATAAAGGACTAATTTCTGGTAGAAAAATAGTACAAAATTATATGTTTGGGCTATAATTGCAAAGTCATTGCAATTATAGCCAAAAGATGCCAATTTGGCTAATTATGAAATAATTTTATCTTATTAAGACCATAAACAATAAATTAAATCAAGAAATGCTCTTGAAATCATTTGTGATGCAATTTTATAATTATTTATTGGAAATAAAATGCTGGACAAATCAATAAAAATACAGAAAAAATTATGGAAAACACCAATTGCTATTAATGCATGATTTTGAAGGTATGTATGGAACTTAAAAAATATTTTGGGAAAAAATTGGGTATCAACAGTTGCTACTCAGTAAAATAGGGTTTTACAACAAATACTTGTGTATGTACTCATCAACTCACATACACGGCGCTCATATATCACATCAGTACCAAATCCTATGGGTATTTCCCCTCACAAGGTTAGGCAAGTCACTTACCTCGAACCTAGCTCAATCAATCGGTAACAATGCCTTTTCCACGAATATCCAACTCTGAATGGCCCAAATCTAGCCAAAATCAATTACATACCATAAGTATAACTATAAGAAACTAATCTAATTAATGAAATCAAATCTAAAGAAAAAAATTAAAAAATCACCCCAAAAAGTTGACACGGGCCCACGTCTCGAAATCAGGTAAAAAACACAAAATACGAATACTCATTCTCTCACGAGTTCAACCATACAAGAATTACTCGAATCCGACCTCAAATCGTCTTTCTAAACTCAAAAATTTAGTCAAGGAAGTTTCTACCAATTTCCAACTCAAATCCCTAATTAGATGATGAAAATAGTAATAGATTCATGAAATATAGTCCAATACGGGTTAGAATCACTTATCCCAAAAAATTCCTTGAATAAACCTCAAAAAATTGCCTCACTCCGAGCTCTCAAAGTCCCAAAATTGAAAATGGGATCAAACCCTCAAACTTAGCCCTTTCTGCCCAGCGATTCCGCACCTACGAACCACCAGTCACACCTGCGACGCTGCACATGCAGAATTTCCATTGCAGGTGTGAAGATGGCTTAAGTCCTTAGATTCTCTTCTGCAATCAATGGGTTGCACCTGCGCGCCCGCTCCTGCGGATATCTTTCCGCTTCTGCGATCCTAAAGCCCCAGGCCCTTCCGCTTCTGCGCTCCATCTTCCACAGAAGCGACTCCGCTTCTGCGGGCCAATCTCGCATCTGTGCCCACAAACCAAGCTTGAAGAAACCGCACTTGTGCTCCTTCTTCCGCACGTGCGAGTCCACACTTGCAGTCTCGCCACCGCAGGTGCGAAACACCATAAAGCCAGAAAACTTCAGCATTTGCACAAGTCAAAACTTCAATCAGTTAAGCATCCCAAACACACCCGAGGCCCACGGGACATCAACCAAACATACCAACAAGTCCTAAAATACCATATGAGCTTAGTCGATCCCTCAAAACACATCAAACAACAACAAAAACGTGAATCACCCTCAAATCCAAACTTAATGAACTTGAAACTTCAAATTTCTATAACTGATACCGAAACCCATCAAACCACGTCCGATTGATCCCAACTTTTGCAAACAAGTCATATTCAACATTACAGACCTATTCCAACTTCTAGAATCAAAGTTCGAAGTTCGGACACGCCCCTACGCCCAAAGTCCGGACACACCCCTACGCCCAAAGTCTCCCAACGGAGCTAAGGGAACCTACGAAACTTTATTCCAGAGTCATCTTCACACAGTTTCAACTACGGTAAAAAATCCTAAGACTTAAGCTTCCGTGTAGGGACTAAGTGTCCCAAAACACTTCGAAACCAAAAACAAAATTTCCCGGCAAGTCAAATAAGTAGTAACAGATACGAGGAAGGAAATAAACGGGGGATCAGGGTTACTACTCTCAAAACGACCGGCCGGGTCGTTACACTCGCACACATGTTATAAAATTCAGAAAATGCATTAGGCTAAATCAGACTAACTTTGACCGTAATAACTATTTTAATCATAGGCTTTTGTATTAAATTAGACTAACAAAAATGTTCTAACTGGGAGAGGCCTTTTAATCCCATTTCTCTGAATGATAAAGGCAGTCCATAACTTGACTTCTAAGTGCTAATGGCAATTAATACATCATTGTTTCCAATTAATAAAAATGATCGGGCATGAAATCACATAATACTTCATAAGAGTAAACACTTCTAGACCACATGCTTCTTCCTCCTTCGCACCCTGATTTATAAAAATAGCCATTGGGCTAGCTTTGCTAATCAGTTTTACGGCGTGCAATCAGCAAAACAAGACAACAAAAAATTAAGTGAGTATTTAACACTGTTACTGCCACTTCAAGTAGGAATGACCATCTTTGAGAAAATGAAACAATTATTTATACATGTATCGAAATACTCGAAATTCAATAAGCCAAAAACTGAGAAAAGCAACTAGTCCAGAATTAGGTTTTTGCCTCCTTCCGAATCAAATGAATAACATAAGGCATAACGACACATGACAATATATTAGGAATCACCGGTGTAAAATTCACGAACCAAGATTACGCAGCTAATCATTAAGGGGGAATATCCACAAGTACATCAAAGAAATACAAATGCACGTATGTGCACCAGAAACCAATGCTAAATGTGAGTAAATAAAAATTTCATAAAGTATGGTTAGTATACATCTGCATGCGACCGGAACAGATAAATCGATAAAGAGCAAAAGATTTGAACTCAGTAAAACACACTTCTGAGAATAGAGAGGATGATAGGAGACAAATTTCAATTATTTCATCAAAGAAGTAGAGTTTTACAACTGTGTACCTAAATTTAAGCTAGCTTGAACAATCCAAATAAAGGTAGAGATAGAAGAATGAAGTTCAGCAAGTCCAAAAGACAGCAAATCCAAGCAGAAAAAGGCAACATCAACTTTCCTCTTAAATAGTCTTCCACAAAACCAGATATACAGAGCAATAAAGCAAAGAGTTTGCAAAGTAAAAAAGGTATGCAAATGGAGAATGAATTATCTGAAGAATGCTGAAAAATTAGTGTATTCTCTCAAAAATCTAGAAATCTCTCCCTTCATGCAGAGAATTCAGTGTCTATTATATAGAGTAGGGGTTGTACTCTATCAGAGAAAATAGGAGAGAATATAGGGAAATGTTAGTTGGTTTTTTAGGAGATAAGACATATTTAGTAACCAATTCTTAGACAGTTGTCCTATTTCCAAATATTTAAATTCATTTTTAGCATCTTTTCTTAACAAATTGGGACAGTTGTCCTTTTTCTATAAGCTTCTTTTTATTTTCCAGCTCTTAACTTCTGAAATTAAACCCCGTTTATCCAAATCTGACCTAATTTTCTTAGTCTTATTGCATTTTAGTCCCTTATCTAGAAGCTTCTTGTATAGCTAAACAAGATTCCCTATTTTGCAATGCCTTTTAGCCACCTCAAACTTCTGTTATTACCCTTTTCACCCCCTAAATTTCCATTGTATTTTAACTCCCTTCCTATATCCCCTCTTTATTGTCCAGTTGACTGAAGCAAACCAGGCTAAAACTGACCTCAAGGTGATCATTCAAAACCTAGAAAATGGCCGATTTCAAACAATAGACAGCTTTAAACCAATTAACAATTGAACTATTAAATATGCATAAAAAACACATGCTAATCCTAGTCTACTTGGTTATGAACTAAGAAGCAACTCTTTTAATTAATCGAACCTGTTATAAGAGCTAATGCAAAGCAATTTAAACACCTAATTTCCAAACCGACATAGGAAGAAGAAAAGAGGAACTAGAATCAAAAATGAAAGAGAAGAGGGAGGTGTATACCTATCGAATTTCCAGATATTAATAAGTGTGATTCCAGTGACCCGGAGAATCAGAATGGAGCAATTAAAAAGTGACTGACCGGTGACTTTGGCTGGAAAATCTGGTAGTGTTCTAAATGAACCAACACTAATGTTAATCAATTGCTTTAAACCAGAACAATGGTTTAACGCAAGTTTCAGGTCAAGTTGAGCCTTGAAACTAAAAAAAAACCAATAAAGGGCAAACTAGGGTTTTCTGGGGGTTTTCAAATCTGAAATCCACGGAGTTTGGGTGGTTTTTTGGGGAAGTTGGTCATGGATTTGATACGAGATGAAGCTGGGGATTGTAGGGTGTTAATTTGGGGTGATTGGGGTAGTGGCCGTAAGTGGAGGAATTTGGAGCGGCTAGGATTTTGAGAGGATTTGGAGGGATGAGGAAGATGAGAGACTGAGGTCTTTGGGGGGATTAGGGTTTCAGACAGTTAAAGGAGGGAGTGGTCAGTTGTGAACCGTCGGTTGAGATGGATTGAACGGTGGAGATCCCATGGCCCTTAAACGGCGTAGTTTGGTATTTAACAAAGGACTAAGCTAGTTTGGGAGACGAGTTGGGGCGCATTTGCATAACTGGGCCATTGAAATTGTTCTTTGACCCAAATTCTAAGTAAGACCAAAATACACCTTAATTCCTTTCTTTTTTTCTTTCTTTTTTTCTCTTTTTTTTTTAAAAAATTCTAATTAAATTAATTAAAACCTAAATTAAGTACTAAATCAAATCTAATTTTTGAGATTAAATCTAATTATTCATTTCTAATATTTAAATAATTAATTAACTTAAAGCTAATGAAAGGTAATTAGTAATTCAAAACTAAAGGCTAAAAAAGTGTAAAATGACCATTGTATTTTTGTGATTTTCATTTGATAATGTATTCAATTAATGTAGCTAAATCCTAAATGCAATTAAGATCTAAAATGTTATGCAATGAAGAGTTGAACATTTTGGTGTTTTCTTATGATTTTAAGACATAAAATGCGCAACTACATGCAACAATAATTAATAAAAAAATTCCTTAAAAATCAATGAAAATTTAAAAAAAATAGAAAAATCTATTTTTGTAGATTTTGTTGGAGTATTTTACGCAGGGCAAAAATTATGTGCTCACAAACACAAACAATATATTTAAAGTAACAATAACAACCCTCCAAACAAACTGTAAAGGTGGGAAAGATCACTACATCACTTCACAAATAACGGGTAGTTTTAAGGAGAAAGACGGGAATTCAAAAGCTAATAGATGAACTTGCCAGTTATTCGGACTAAAAATTTTCAAAATCCTTTGGCTTATTCATTCACCATATACAATCAATGTTCGATAAGATATCAGTAATGAGAATCTCCGAAATATGACGATAAGCTTTTTGAGTTAGATGTACGCCGTCCCAATTCATAAATCGTGAAGGATCAGAACAAACTGAAGTCTCAATCGATCCACATGTTTTTTTCCCATCAAAATTATATTTTCCTCCAATTCCACAACACGCCTTAGGCAACGATGCACGATTTATTCCGAGATAATACGCTCTTCGAAAAACAGACTCAACATCCATGTTTAGGGGGTAAATTGAGAGTTCGACATTTTAAACTTTGACTTGAAATTAAAGACACTTCAAAGAACAAGTGTAATATAGGGTGTGTTATGAAAATTTGTATCAAATGGCCATTATTATCCTTCGCTCCACGGTGAGCGCCAAACTGTTTACCCTAAAAAATGAATAACAATTAAATTTGTAAGTGGTTTTAAGGATACGCTGATTAATTCGACACAAATGATAAATTGCTCTAGATGAAACAAACAAAAATATATTAAATTCAAACCACGTGAGGAGGATAATTCTAGCCTTGATGAAATATCCACTCTCGATCCAGACTCACAATGACCAGTACTAATGAACGAGAATAAGAGCTCTCAATAACAGTGAAAATAATAGTATATTGCTTTGGGATGCGTGTTACAATATGTTCAATGAATAATCAGACTCCCCTTTACATAGTAGGGGAATCCCACTCTAGGTACAATTCCATAAAAAGTAAAAATCTCCTGTTTAACTAATTATTAGATTCCGTCGGTACGTGCTGAGATCCGCATTGTGATATCCAGTTGGTCACGGATATTACGGCCTTCCGTTAATCGTTTTCGATTGCCAATAACACTCTCTAAGTTTTTTTTGGATTTGGACCGATCCCGAGGTCAAGGCCTCGATATACTCGAGGGCGGGCGTTGTGCCCCCGGTGCCTGACTCGGTGAGTACCTTACCTCGATTCCGATTCCCTATCTTCGCATTCCTTACTTGACCTATTTTATCGGGAACTGGGCCGGCTTATGGGTTCGGTTTCACCCGTATATATATATATTCTTGCATTCGACCCCGATATATAATTTCAATATATTTTGAACTCATTAAGTTTAAATTCTAAATCCGATTCTCCTTGAAAGAAATATAAGAGATGTAGGACCACCCATCCGTCAAATTGGACAAAAAGTGTCCAACTTTTGCAAACATTAACGGCTTGTTTGGACGGTTGTTACATGTCGTTTCATAATATATCGAATGTATTGTATTGTTTGATAAATACAACGTTTGAATAAATTGTATCGTTTACCGTTGTTTCATGATGTCACGTACCAATAATATGAATATAAACTAGCAACATTTCTAAGAAAAAATAGAATATGAAGTAGAATTATTATATAATAATGCAAGATAACAAATGAAATAGATTATTTAACAATAAAAAAAGGCAACATGAAAGAAAAAATAAGGTAATGGGCCACCATTACAAAAAGTGACTTTATTCGTAAGATAGATGAAGTTGACAGTTATTCGGGATCTGGAAATATATGACTAACAATTTTCAAAATCCTTTGGTTTATTCATTCACCATATACAGTCAATGTTTGATAAGATATCAGTAATGAGAATCTCCGAAATATGACGATAAGCTTTTTGAGTTAGATGAACACCGTCCCAATTCATAAATCGTGAAGGA
Organism: Nicotiana knightiana; assembly: GCA_005239525.1. Taxonomy (NCBI): domain Eukaryota; kingdom Viridiplantae; phylum Streptophyta; class Magnoliopsida; order Solanales; family Solanaceae; genus Nicotiana; species Nicotiana knightiana. The sequence goes on from ML394576.1 coordinate 91,961, forward strand.
TCAGAACAAACTGAAGTCTCAATCGATCCACATGTTTTCTTCCCATCAAAATTATATTTTCCTCCAATTCCACAACACGCTTTAAGCAACGATTCACGATCTATTCCGAGATAATACGCTCTTCGAAAAACAGACAAAAAAGCTCCATAATAATCTACATAGTGAATAACAACATCTGGATATTGACGACTTACCAAAGATATTGTATCTCGAAGATAGTTATTGTGAAATGATGCAAACTTGTTATACTCTCTCAAACATCCAAAATCGTCGTAGGCATCGGGATCGGAGCTCGGAGATGAAGTCAGTAGTGACGGTAAGCAACCAAATGGAGAAACACCGGAGGTAACTATCCGTTTCACTCCTAATTTAATGATTTCTTTGATACCTTCAACAATGGCGTTGACAGTAAATGGAACAAAAGTTTTAGCCTCTTCAATGGATTTTCTATTAGAAAAAGCAGTGAAATAATCATTTCCACCAAAAGTACCAATACTAACGAGTGAATTTCGAAGCTTCTTAGCACATCGCTTTGGACTTCTACAAGTACAATTAAGGTGATTTTTAAACCACTCAATTTGTGTACTTAACGGAGGGTTAAATGATTTAATGCTAATATTTCTTTCATCGAAGAATGATTTGTCAAGAGCCGTACTTCCGGCGACGGCGAAATTGACGCCGTGAATAAATGAAGAGTTTTTCGATAAGTAAGGATTAAGAAGGGGAAGTTTAAGAGCTATTGCAATGTAATCAATCATTAAAAGGCCATCTGAAAATCGGCCGGTGGGTTTTCCGAAGTAAGATTCACCGTAAGGAAGATGGCCGGCGTGGAAAGTTGGAGGAATTCCGGGGATAAGTATTCGGTTTCCGGTGTCGGCGAGTGAATCACCCAACTGATAAATTGAATTAAATGGGCAAATAGGACCAGTTTCTTTGGCATTAGAAAAGAAAGAGAGAGAGAAGGCTGTTGAGAGGAATAAGAAAGTAAGTGCCATAGAAGCCATAGTTTGAACACACGAAATGAATTGATTAGCATCATAATATATACTACTCCCTCGTCAATAAACAGTCTAACAACAACTCCCTATAATCTTACTAAAGAGTTTGAGTAGGGTGGTGTATAAACCTTTCCCCCGTTCGAGAGATAAAAAAGTTGTTCGATAAATGTCGGTTCGAGAAGAATAAAATGGACAATGATCAATAGCAACAACAAAGGCCTGAAAGACAAGACCAACAACTTCAAAAACCGAAAAATGAAGGAAAAAATAGTATGAACACAATATGTATCACTAGTATTCTAAGACAAGATACTATCGGACTAGCCTTACACCTAGTACGAAGTAGAAACACACTCATCTATCTTCTAACCGTTAACCTTAATACTCGACCTTCACACCTTCCATCAAGGGTTATATCTTCGATAAGCTGGAATCGCGTTATGTCCTGCCTGATCAGCTCTCCCCAATACTTTTAGGAATAATTAAAAAAAAAATGAACTACTAATATCAAGGAGTGGTAGGTTTTAGCGTATGATAGTATTAATTAGCAATTTGGATTAACTTAAAGCCTTAAAATGCGGCAGGTTGTACAAGACAGTCCAAAGTTGCAATTCTATAATAAGCACGAGATATTATTTTAATAAATATTTGTGTTATTTTATCCCAAAAGAGTATCGTGTTATAAATGCAAGTGTGCCGGTCAACTTTAACGGATACTTAGTAGGCGTTTGGACATGAATTCTAATTTTTTTTTTAAATATGAAATTTTATTAAAATTTGAATTGAAGATGAATTGTGTTTGATTATAACTTTTACAACATATTTGGATTCTTTTTTCAACATATTTTGCAACTAAATACTAGCAACCTTCACATTTTAAATTGAAAAACTGGTGAGACCAGTTTTTAAATTTGAAAATGCATTTTCAAGTGAGATTGGAAAAATTGTAAGATTTTGATAACCAAACATTATTTTCAATAAATAATTTGAAAAAGAAAGATAATTTTCTTATGTCCAAACGGGCTCTTACTGATGTCTGATCTGATTTGACTCATTTCTACAATAATTTTACTTCATAACGGTTTAATTTGACAATTTACGAAGTTAAAGATTATATTAGATTGGCGTTTGGATAATTCAAAATTCATAAAAAGTAGTATAGCTTACAATTTCTTTCATATAGGAATAGAGAAAAATTACATTTTCAGAATTTAAGCAAAATTTATTTTGGTGGACCCTGGAGTAGAGAAAAGTAAGGAAGGTTGAGGGCAAACCAATATAATAGACTCATTTACAGTACTATATTAATTAATTCTCTCTTTAATATTTTTCTATAAGCTTGAACTCGTAATACACGTAAAGAAGTTCTCATAGGGAAAAAGTGTTTGTTCAACATGGGAGTTCTTACGGTCTGAAACGTTATAACAAAAGCAATTAAAGTTAAATCGAAACATCAGTAATTGTAAATTCTCATTCTTTGCATTTTTATTCCTTTAGCTTCTCTAATTACACAGTTTATCCATTACTATTTTAATAGTTTAAGTTAGACCCATGTCTTTCTTACTGCTGCTTTATATTTTGCTTTGTATTCATTTGAAGGCAATTTAGGGATGTTCATAAAAACCGAAAAACGGAATCAAACCGACCAAAATAATCGATTTTTTTAGGTTTGGTTTGGTTTGGTTTTGATTTTGAATTTTAAAAACTGATCAAATTTGGTTTGATTTTGGTTTTAATAAAAAATAACCGAAAAAAACCGAACCAAACCGACTATAGAAGCTATTTAAATTTATTATTACACACACACACACACACACACACACATATATATATATATATATATATAAAACTTCTAAAATGTTATGGTACATATTAGTCGTTTGTATTTTAAATCTAGTTCTTTGCGATTACAATAATCTAATTTTTTGCCTTTACATTCTAGTTTGATTGGTAGTTTGCTTTTGCTAAGTACAAGAATTATTTTATGTTAAAAATAATCAGTTTTTAATTGAGTACTTAAATTATTCATCACTATTTGAGTCAATTATCATCAATATATCATGGTAAATAATAGATTTCTCAAAGAGCAATTGGTTTGATAGTGTTACATTGAAAATGTAGTCGTTGGAATATGTGATTGATAGTGTATATCTCAGATTAAGCACAAAAAAAAAAAGATAAATAACTGAGAAAATGAAAAACCAATAAAAACAGACAAAAATTAAATCGCTAAAAATCGAATTAATTGATTTGGTTTGGTTTGATTCCAATACTTTAAGAACCGACTTACTTAATTTAGTTTCTTTTTAGAGAAAAATCGATTCAAACTGAACCACGAACATCCTAGAAGACATGAATGAAAATTTTATCTATTTTTTCCCTAGTTTCCTTTTTTTTTTTCTTAGCTTAGTTTAGTCGTAGCTAGCTTTTCTTCCCCCGAATTTCAGCTTTCATAACACTGGTATCAGATCATAGATTCTCTAAACCTCTATTGTAATGGACGTCGAAAGATTTTACTCACAAAATCCTTATTATAACTAAACTACACAGCCATGGTTGAACAATGTAATGAATATTCCAGCTAGCGCACCAGGTTTCAGACCTACAAATTTTCGGCTAGAATTCAGTTATGCGCCTTTGTATGCATATGAATTTTATTAAAATTAAATTCTTAATGTAATTTGGATGTTATTGGTCCAAATAAATATTATGGGCTAATATAATTAAATTAATTATATAAGTCTAACATATATGGATTAAATAAATAAGTCTTAATTCATTGGGCTAACCCATTTAGTTGGGCTACAAATGATGAGCCTACTTCATTAGGCCCAAAATGTCATTTTCATAGAGGCCCAGTTTGGTACCACGTGTCAAATGACGTGGCATGCCATGTCAAATAGAAGAGCCAATAGGATCATGCTACGTGTCAAAATGACAAGGCATGCCAAGTCACATCAAAAGGCCAATGAAATCGCGCCACGTGTTCAAGTGACATGTTCTGGCCAATCAAATGCGACCATGTCACACTTCAATTTGATTGATCGAAAAGAGTTTGTTCTTATCACGACTCCTCCCTTCCACAACTATAAATAGGGGTCTTCATAACTTAGAAAAGACATCAAAAAAGTTATAACAAGAAGCAAGAGGGAGCTCGTGGATCAAACGCTGCGGATTTCTCTAAAAGCTACAAGCATTCAAGTGTTCCAAGGATTAAAAGATCAAGACGAAGATTCAAGAACAAGTTGCAAGCCCTTGGAATAAAAATACGTCAAGATCAGGCCTCGAGCACTTGGATTAAAATAAAATAAAATTCAAGACTAAGCTCAAAAGCCTTTTTATTTACTGTTGAAAAGAACAATCAGAGGATTCATAGAGATTGTAACACTCAAATATTTGAAATAAAATACTACGATTGTTGCGATATTTTTCGGTCTTGATTATATTTTCTCGACGCAATTCATTGTCTACAAATTCTGGCACGCCCAGTGGGACAATCTCTACCTCTCATCTCAACTTTTCAATCATCAAAGTTCAAGAACAACGAAATGGCTTCCAATAAAATCAACTCAAGTTCAACTTCCGCCAAGGCTGCTAATTCCAGGTTCTATGTTGATGTGGAAAACATACTCGGAGTTACCTTTGGAAGCTTTGGGCCAGTTACGAGGAGCAAATCAAGCTCGTTAGGACAACAAGCACCCCTAGTGCCGTCCGCATCTACCCCTGTTTTCGGATCTTCATCCTCAAAAGGAGCAAGATCTTCCTCAAACGCACCGGAAGGAGGAAGCGATGTTACTGAAAAGATCAAGAAGACTCTTGCGTTGCCTGACCTCTCCGGATCCAAGCACTCTTCTGTGAAGGAAGATGATGACACTTCAAGTGATGGATCCTTCCCACTTACACCACAGAGCGTGAGCCAATCAAGGATCAATCTGTGTGAAAATCTGTGCTACTCTCCATCATCCACAACAATCATGCAAGCCATGCTGACAAACACTTCATCTGTGGAGGAGAAGTTGGAAAACTTAACGGAAGCAATCGCTAGCTTGACCAAAATGCATGTAAAATCAAGATGCTAGAATTGACAAGCTAACAGACGGGGTCGGAATCTTGATGGAAGAAGAATCAACGCATGCACCTGGAAAACTCCTAGAAGTTCAAGAGATTGATCCTCCCCCAAGACAAGTTGCATCCAATAAGGCTATCCCTATCTCGTCTGAAGGGATTATTCCAATCGATCAACTGAAGGAGTTCATCGAAAGAAATATCAAAAGCAAGTACGAAGTTGCTACCAAGTCTTCCCTTACATACGCGAAGCCGTACACTGCAAGGATTGATATGTTGAAGATGCCCGTTGGCTATCAACCTCCAAAATTTCAACAGTTTGATGGCAAAGGCAATACAAAGCAACATGTGGCGCACTTTGTTGAGACATGCAACAATGCTGGAACTTATGGAGATTATCTCGTCAAGCAGTTTGTTCGATTATTAAAAGGAAATGCTTTTGATTGGTACACGGACCTCGAGGCTGGATCTGTTGATAGCTGAGTTCAACTAGAGTAAGAATTCCTCAATCGCTTTTATAGCACGAGACGTACTGTGAGTATGATAGAACTCACAAATACTCGTCAACGAAAGAGTGAACCGGTTGTCGACTTTATCAATTGTTGGAGGAATGCAAGTCTCAATTGTAAAGGCAGGCTTAGTGAAGCTTCTGGCATAGAGATGTGCATCCAAGGTATGCATTAGGTATTGCGTTATATCTTGAAAGGTATCAAGCCTAGCACATTTGAAGAACTTGCAACTCGTGCCCATGACATGGAGTTGAGCATGGACTCCACTGGAAATGAAAGGCTGCCCATCTATGAACCTCACAAAGGGAATAACAAGCAAGAAGTCAGAAAATGGAGCAAGTTTATTCCAAGATCCGAAAATAAAGAAGCTATGAATGTCAGCACATCACCTGCGAAGTTCGCGAAGAAAGTGATCAAGAAGCAGAGTATGAGATCCACTCCGTTTCAAGATAATCCAAGTGGAAAGTTGACTCTAGGAGAAATGCAAGATAAAGAGTACCCATTTCTGGATTCTGATGTGCCGGCTATTTTTGAAGAACTCCTCGAGGTAAATCTCATTGAGCTCCCGAAGATGAAGCGGCCAAATGAAGCTGGAGAACAAATGACCCAAACTACTACAAGTACCATCGACTCATGAGCCACCCTCTGGAGAAGTGCTTTGTCTTCAAGGACAAACTTATGGACTTGGCTCGTGAAAAGAAGATCGTGCTTGAAGATGATAAACAAAGCGCAAACCAAGTTTCTATCACCTTTGGCTCATTCAGTCCGGATGAATTATGCGGTTTTAAAGAAAGTAAAGATGAAGAATTACTGGAAAACCACAAAGTTGAAGACCATCAACCTGAAAATGATGGAGGTTGGGCGTTGGTGACTCATCGTAGGCGCCACAAAAGGAGCCCACGAAAAGGATCAGTGGAACAACCAACAAGGAAAATAATGGTGAAAAGACCTAGGAGATGGAACCCAGTTAAACACTTAAAGGAAGAGAAAGTGGAGGTGCACCACCCTCAGAAGCCACGACATCCAATGACCTTGGAGGAATTTGTACCAAGTTTGTTGTGCACGAAGATTTCCCATGGGGTATTGATGCCTCTTGTTGCCATACTGACGATGGGAAAGAAAGGAGTGATGACTTACCATCAGCACCATCTTCGGAAAAGCTCATCGACTCCACTACTCAAGAAGTTGATGCTTGTGAGGAAAAAGCCACATTCACAAGTGACGATCTTTTGCTAGGTGACACTCCTTATAACTGCCCATTGTACCTGGTTGGCTATATGCGTGATAAAAGGGTAAACCGAATTTTCGTTGATGGTGGATCCTCAGTGAAAATTTTGCCGATTCACGCTGTGAAATAACTTGGTATTCCCATGAACGAACTCTCAGAAAGTCATGCGATGATCCAAGGATTCAACCAAGGGGAGCAAAGAGCCATAGGCACGATCAGGCTGGGAATCACGATTGAAGATATGCAATCAAGTGCATGGCTGCATGTGATAGATGTGAATACTTCATACAATGTATTGCTTTGAAGGCCTTGGATACATGAGAATAAAGTAGTTACGTATACCTACCATCAATGTTTAAAATACTACGAGGGTGAAGTCTAGAAGACGATAATTACCGATGATGCGCCATTCACTGAGGCAGAGTCACACTTCGCTGATGCAAAGTTCTATTTGAAAAACCACATTGTGAAGGAGCTAAAAGTTGATGATGACATAAAAAGCAAGAATGACGAGCCCTTAGCTAAAAGAGCTGAGGTAACTATCTGTAAAGCCAAAGTTGTTACTGAGGAGGTACAACTCAACGTGAATAAATCTTATAGAGGGGATATTGCATCTTATGGCAAGAAAGTAAGTCGTAAGCTCCAATATGTCCCTAAAAGGAAGAAAGACGAGGACGAATCATCTAATCTACAAACCAACACACTAAAGGAGTTAACTATTCCGGTGAAACGAATTGAGGCAGTAAAGTTGTCCTCGAAGCCGCTTGCAGGGTTTGTAGCTCAAAATTGTTTGCAAAATGTGGCACTCCCTACAAAGCGAACAGATGAAGGCTTTGATCCTAACGCTAACAAGCTATTTGCGAAAGCTGGATACAATCCCGATGAGCCGTCAAAGTTAGGGAAGCTCCTATCAGAAGCTGCAATGAGGCAACCATGCGAAGGTTTGGGATACAAGAAACCGTCACCAGTGCGCATCTCCATCAGAAGGGCGAGTAGCAATCACATCACTTTAGAAAATGAATCTGCCGCTTCTAACATGCCTTCTGTTTTTGACAGAATTGGAAAATCAACTGTGAGAACTTCCGTATTTGAGAGATTGGGTCCATTAAAGAAGGTGAATAAGTTCTAAAGAAATTATCAAAATACAAGAACACCCGCTTTGCCCAAAATTCAGAGGGTCTCTAAAGATTTCCAAAGTTTGGTTCCTTCTAGAATGAGGCGACAAACAGAAGTCATGGTTTCGTGTGATGAAGTATTGAAGGTGATGCCATACACTGTGGTATACACTAAAGAACGTGATGAAGACGAAGAAAGTGTGGGTTCTTCGTATCATGTTACTGCACAAAGCGAGCATGGTGTTTTATCTCTAATGGAGGATGATGAGAAATTGGACAATGTTTCATCGTGTTATCACATATCCTTCAATGATGGGGACACTCAAGAAAATGAAGATGCGAAAGATGCTCCCCCGGAACTTGAAAAAGGGGTGAAAGCAATTGTTGATGCTTTAAAAGAAGTTAACCTTGGCACTGATGAAGAACCAAGACCCACCTACCTAAGTGCTTTACTAGAAGTTGATGAAGAAATCACTTATATTGAGTTACTCAAGGAGTTTAGGGATGTATTTGCTTGGAGTTACAAAGAAAGGCCTGGCTTGGACGCTAAAGTGGTAATCCATCACCTTGCGGTCAAGAATGGCGCTCGTCCTGTTAAGCAAGCTCAAAGGCGCTTTAGGCCGGACTTGGTTTCCCTGATTGAAACCGAAGTTAACAAACTCATTGAAGCGATATTTATTCGGGAGGTTAAATACCCAACATGGGTTTCAAGTATTGTCCCTATAAGGAAGAAGAATGGCCAGATTTGAGTATGTGTTGACTTCAGGGATCTCAATAATGCGTGTCCCAAAGACGAATTCCCGCTTCCTATTCCAGAGCTGATGATTGATGCTACTACTGGTTACAAAGCAATGTCTTTCCTGGACGGTTCATCGGGCTATAACCAAATCCGCATGGAACCAAAAGATGAAGAGCTTACTGCATTCCGCACCCTCAAGGGTATTTATTGCTACAAGGTGACGCCTTTTGGCTTGAAGAACGTTGGTGCTATGTACCAAAGGGATATGCAGATTTCGACCATCTTCTCCACAAGAATGTCGAATGCTATGTTGACGACTTGGTGGTAAAATCAAGAAAGAAGGGTGACCACTTGAAAGACTTGAGAATGGTATTTGAGTTTCTCCGGAGGTACCAACTTAGGTTGAACCCATTGAAATGTGCCTTTGGAGTTACTTCTGGAAAGTTCCTTGGTTTCATTTTCCGACATCGAGGGATCGAAATTGATCTAGCCAAAGTGGATGCTATTTTAAAAATGCCTGAGCCTCGGGATATTCATGAATTGAAAATACTGCAAGGAAAGCTAGCATACCTTAGAAGATTCATCTCGAACCTAGCTGGAAGGTGCCAACCATTTAGTCGCCTCATGAAGAAAGGCGTTCCTTTCAAGTGGGACCAAGCTTCTAGCAACGCTTTCGAAAGTATCAAAGCCTACTTGATGAAGCCTCCAGTTTTAGCAGCTCCTATACCTGGAAAGCCATTGATACTATACATTGCGGCGCAAGAAAGGCCTGTTGAAGCATTGTTGGCCCAAGAAAATAGTGAGGGGAAATAAAACTCCCTTTACTACTTGAGCAAGATGATGACACCAAATGAGCTGAATTATTCGCCAATTGAAAAGTTGTGTTTGGCGCTAGTCTTCTCAATTCAAAAGTTGAAGCACTACTTTCAAGCTCATGTTGTCCGTCTTGTTTCCAAAGCAAATCCCATCAAGTTCGTGATGTCAAAACCTGTTCTTAGTGATAGACTAGCGAGATGGTATCTCCAATTTCAACAATTCGAGATCTTGTACATCCCTCAAAAGGCTGTAAAAGGACAAGCATTGGCAGACTTCTTGGCAGATCATCCGATACCTGATGACTGGGAGCTAACTGACGAACTACCTGATGAGGACGCAATGGTCGTTGAAGTTCAACCTCCATGGAAGATGTACTTTGATGGTGCTGCGCATCGCGGGGGAGCTGGTGCTGGCGTAGTATTTATCACTTCCCAAGGTGAAGTCTTGCCTTACTCCTTCACCTTGACGCAACTCTGTTCCAACAATGTTGCTGAGTATCAAGCATTAATACTTGGGCTTGAAATGGCCGTTGATATGAAGCAATTGCAGTTGCAAGTCTTTGGTGACTCCCAGTTAGTGGTCAATCAACTTTTGGGTAATTACGAGGTTAAGAAGCCTGAATTACGCCCATATCATGATTATGCTAAAAAGTTAATGGGGTGGCTCGATTATGTGACTATTCAGCATGTGCTAAGGAAAGAAAATAAGAAGGCTGATGCTTTATCTTCCTTAGCTTCATCGTTAACCCTGCCTGATCAAGTGCAAGTTATTGTCTGCCAAAAATGGGTAGTACCGCCACTAAATGAGGTTGAAGGTGAAGAAAATAAACTCGAGCATCTTGTCGTTGTTTCTGAAGTTGAGAAAGAATATTGGCGACAACCCATTATCGACTACTTATGATATGGGATACTTCCACAAAAACCGAGGAGAAGGACTGGAATCCGTCGTCGTGCACCTTGCTTCCTTTACTACAAAGACACTCTATACAGAAGGTCACTCGAGGGAGTATTTTTGTGATGCTTAGGGGAAGAAGAAGCACTCCAAGCTTTGCAAGAGGCACATTCTGGGGTATGTGGGTCGCACCAGTCTGGACCAAAGTTCCACTTCCACATAAAAATGATGGGATATTATTGGCCAACGATGGTAAAAGATTTCTTGGACTACGCTTGAAGATGAAGGCTTGTCAATTCCATGCGAATTTTATTCATCAACCTCTTGAAGTGTTGCACCCGACTGTTGCATCCTGTCCGTTTGACGCTTTGGGATTGGATGTTGTTGGACCACTGCCAAAGTCCTCTGGTGGGCACTTATACATCTTGGCTGCAACTGACTACTTCTCAAAATGGGATGAAGCTATTTCTCTTAAGGAGGTAAAGAAGGAAAATGTTGCAAGTTTCATCCGAGTAAACATAATCTATTGATTTGGCATTCCTCGTTACATAATAACGGATAATGGAAAGCCATTCGACAATAGGTTGATGAACAAGATTTGTGATCTCTTTGGCTTCAAGCAACGTAACTCTTCGATGTACAATGCTGCCGCCAATGGCCTAGCTGAGGCATCCAACAAAACTTTATGCAACCTACTGAAGAAAGTCGTCTCCAAATCCAAACGAGATTGGAATGACCGTATGGAAGAAGCTCTATGGGCATATAGGACGACTCACCGCACGCAACACAAGCAACTCCGTATTCACTCGTTTATGGAGTCGAAGCCGTCTTGCCACTTGAGCGTCAAATACCTTCATTACGACTGGCTATTCAAGAAGGGATCACTGATGAAGAAAATGCTCGACTTCGATTAGCAAAGTTAGAGGCTCTTGATGAGGTTGGAGGCTCAACAAAGTCTTGAATGCTATCAAGCTCGATTATCTTGTGCCTTCAATAAAAGAGTTCGCCCGAGATCCTTTCAAGTAGGAGATCAAGTCCTTGCCATAAGAAGACCCATTATTACTTCCCATAAACCTGTAGGGAATTTCACTTCAAAATGGGATGGGCCATATGTCGTGCAAGAAGCTTATTCAATTGGAGCTTACAAGCTGGTTGATGCAGATGACATGAGAATCGGCCCTATCAATGGCAAGGTTTTGAAAAAGTATTATCCTTGAAGTTACAACGCTCCTTAATGCATGAGCCTAAACTGCATGTTCCTATACTCCTGGCCTGCATGAGTCTAAACTGTGTACGGCCCACCTAAAAAAAAAGGGTCCGCTAGGTTGAAAACCTCGAAAGAGGCAACCTAGGGAAAAGTTAGGACATAAAAAAAAGAGGGTCCGCTAGGTTGAAAACCTCGAAAGAGGCGTCCTAGGCAAAAGTTAGGACATAAAAAAAAAATGTCCGCTAGGTTGAAAACTTTGAAAGAGGCGGCCTAGATAAAAGTTAGGACATACAAAATTAAATAATAATAATAATAATAATTATTCTACCCATTCTGAACTACGGTATGACTTGATCGTCTTCACCGAGGTACGTAGGCAGCTTAGAGTTTCATTCTGAGTTCAGTCGCATAAGTGCAAAAGATACATAATCCCCGATCGTTGTCTGAATGAAGTACAATGGAATGTCATTCATTCAATCAGTATTTGAAAATCGAGCTGGGATACCATTCTTCTGTTAACCTTTAGATCCCATCTGATTTTGAAGGGGGCAAGCCGGTATAGTAAATTGCATGTTCCTACATTTAAATGATTAATGTCTTTTAGGTGTGTTGTCAAGCATTTGCATTGAAGTCCGGGGATCCGTTATGCCCTCACGTTCGCCAAACCTTCAAGTTTTTTTTGGTGAGCCTTCACGACGTTTCAAATTCAGTGAGATTTGAACACAAGATATTTGGTGAGAATGAAGCTCTTAAAATTCAATTTTTGACAATTAAAAAGGTCTTACAATCTCTAGGCTTCCACACCAAGATACCAAATTTTGGTGAAGTCGCGCTAATTTGGAACTGTTGGCATATCAGAAACCGAGGTCGACTTTGGAATATCATCTGAAACTATCCTTAAGGAATTAAATTTTTCATTTTGTATATGTTATAGATTTGGAAGTTAAGTTTTCAATGAATCAAACGGTTCATGATTTCGACATTCCTACATCAAGATACAAATATTTTGGTGAAGTTGTGCAAATCCGAAATCGCCGACGTGACAGAATTTAAGTTATATTCAAAATAATATCTGGGATGATTCTAAAAGTGTTTGATTCCAAATTTTGGATATGTATTAGATCTTGAAGTTTAGTTTTCATAAAATCAAACGGTTCATGATTTCGGCATTGCTACATCAAGATATGATAGTTTTAGTGAAGCTGTACAAATCTGAAACTATCCACGTGTCGGAATTTAATGTTTGATTCAAAATAATATCTGGGACAATTCTCAAATTATTTGATTCCAAATTTTGGATATGTCCTAGATCTCGAAGTCTATTTTTCATAAAATCAAGTGGTTTATGATTTCGAGGTTCATACACCAAGATATAATTTTTTTTAGTGAGGCTGCACAAATCTAAAATTTTCAACGTGGTGGAATCTAAAGTTGGTTTCAAAATATTAGGCGATTCTGAACGTGTTTGATTCCGAATTTTGGATATGTCTCGAATATTAAAGTCTAGTTTATAAAAGAAAACTAAATGGATCATATTATTAACGTTCTCATATTGAGATATATATCTCCCACCACAAAAAGTGCAAAGATGATGAACAATATTATCCTCAAAGAAGGAGGATGTATTTCTAAATACAGAGAACTTCGAGACATGAACGCCAACGACATTTAAAAAAAAATCAAAAATAAGCTAAGTTCCATCATGGGGGAATCAATACATCATAATAAGCAAAGAACTATTGATATTGAACCGCAAAGGAAGAAGGGGTATTAAAGAAAACGCGTGATATAAAATAAAATAGATAGAGTTTTCATTCCTAAGAAAAGCTGCTAGTTAATCAAATGCGAAAAAAAAGGCGGATAAAATACTTCATATTGACTAATCTAAACACAAATTGCAATTGACCAAGTCTTTAAGAGTTGCCTCTAGGTGTTGTTTCTTCATCTCCACGTCGGCCAAGTCATCAGCAGTTGCCAAGGAAACATCAGAACATCTACGGTACTCCTCTTCAGCAGATAAGACTTAGATTCAATATCTTCAACATCTTTCTTGGCAACACCTCGAAGAGATCTTAATTGTTTCACCTTCTCCTTGGCCTCTTTGAGAGATCGACTGGTAGCAGGTAATTTCTCGGCCTTCTCCCCTTTCTCAATCAGGATAAGATCAAGCTGTTCATTGGCATTTAAAAATGACTCTGATTTTTCAACATCCACAACCTTGTCAGAAAGAGTTGACCGTGCCTGGTCATATGATGTGGCAAGCTCAAAGAAAGACGTCAATAGTCCTTTTAGAGGGGAAATATCCACACCCTTTCCGTCCATCTCCTCGAGAATTACTTCAATCTCGAATTGAAGAGAAGAAGCATTGTCTGCGGTAAGGTTCTTGAGTTTGGCATGAGTTTTAGCCCAGGCATTTAGAATAAAATCTTTGCGAAGAGTCAAGACGAACTTTATTCCATCAAATATATACATGGTTGGTGCTGATCGTTGGTGAAAATTAGGCCCCGATTTCGCTCCAAGACTAGGAATGGAAGTTGCCTCTAGGTCTGACTTAGCTATTGGAAGTGATTTCCTCGAGTCTGGCTCCGCGACAGATTCACTACTACCTTGGGGCTTGCTTTGGTGGGACGCCATTGATATGTGAACACCATTTGCCTGCATAGAAAAGGATATATGATCAGTTAAACTACTTGGATATCATAGAATAATATGACGGTTTTAATATTTACCTCTTTGATAGCCGTCAAAGCCCTTGAAGCACTACCGATGCTGTCAGTAATCTCGGCTACACCCAAATTAGCATCTCCTTGTTTGTTAGAATATGGCTTCACCTGCTTGAAGTTTTGATCTCCATGACTACTATCACTCTCGTTTTGGGACGGACGTTTGTTGGAGGTAGGAACAATGGTACCTAATGGAAAGGAACCCTCGTTGGCTTGATGGACCCGAACAAGGACCTTCTTTTGAACTTCTTTATATGAAGGTCCCTTGACGTTGCATGGTACAACCACTTTGGACTTTAAAGTAGGAGGCTTTCCCTCCCTGTTATGCTCTTGAGGTGTGATCTCTGAAGGCGTAGTAGTAATTGACCCAGCGGTATTCACTAAAGATTGCAAGTAGTTTTCAAGGAAGCGTCCATGAACTCTTTCCCACCAAGACTTATAATCGGACGAGACATGCTTCTTCATCTTGGGCATAATAGGGGGAAATGTGGCATTTGACCTACTTTTAGACAAAACACAAATTCGTAAAAGTTCCAATCCTTTGTTTAAAGAGCATTCACGAAAATCTTGATCCAAGCAACGGGGGATGTCTTGATAAAAATCGAATTGACGACTAAAACGATGATGGATATAATGATCCACGATGAAGGTCGATCCATTTCTTAAAGGAAGGTAATTCAAGCGAATAATCATAAAATAATTTGACTCAGACTCTTCCTCGTTGCCATCATCACGATAATAATACAGTGGAGGATTTCTTGGCATTGTGGAAGTCCATACGACACTTTCTCCTCCATGAATACGTTTTCTCGTGCCATCATTACCAAAGTATCTCGATGTTCCCTCACCTGAGTATATGGCCATCAGAGGAGTAACCGGCCTATTCGTTAGAGCAAAATGAGTCTTGAAGTAGCAGGCCAACCAACCGTACACATAATGAATTGGAAAGTAAACTCTAGAAGAATCAAGTGGTGAGCCATTTGAAATTGTGTTTAATCCCTTGTAAATGCTAGCTAATACTGGAACGACGAGGTTAATTCTTTGCCCACACGCTAGAAGGCCTGCAATCTTGAAAGTCTCATGCTGAATAAAGTCGCCTTCTTTTGTAGGGAGCGCAAAGACACATAACCAGCATGATAAAAAAGCAGCCAAGTATACTTCGTCTTTCTTTTCACTTCCAACGCCAAGTTTAACAAATAATGCATCTTCAACTTCCGACCAATTGACCATTTTACCTATGGCTCCAGTAGGTTTGTGTGTTGATTTGGGACGAGTTGACTTCTTTTCTTTTCTTGCTGGAGGTTGTTCTTAATTTAAAACCTTTTTGCTCCAGAACTCGATCCATCTTCTTACAGGGACGTTATGATTTTTAGCGTTTCCCTCTCGGAGTTCGTGATATGCATCAAACAATTGCTGACAGACTTGTGGAAGGAACATTTTATCCTTTTCGTAAGCACCTGTAAGTTATCGAGTATTTGGAATAACTTCCTTATAAGGAGACCCCATTAAAGGCAGACCCAAAATAGTGCACAAATTCCAAAGGGATATGGATAACTCTCCAACTGAGGTAAGTAACGTGTTTGTTATATGACACCAAGCCTCACAAAAGGCTTGCATGATACTTGTAGAATGATCATAAGTAAACAATGAGGCATAAGCATCATCATAAATATTGGTGGCCCTCAATACTCGATGATTCTTGCTAAGAATATCTTCGGTCAACTCCCAATAGCCGGGGATATAATGAAATTCGCCACCAAAAGTTAAGGAATCACTCCAGTATACTTCTCCTTTGAGGATTCGTCGTCCTAAGCATGAGAGGGAACTTGCCACATTTTTAACCTTATGATTATGGGAACGAAGAGTCCATGTCTTGAATTTACGTTTGGTGTTTTCGAAGGTCCAATCTACCAAACAAAACGGATTTTGCAAGGATGGCCACAAAGCTGCATATAATCCGGTCAGTGGTGTATAACCTAGTAATCTGGTCTCCATTTTACTATCTTTTGCTCTGAAATTACAAGGTACTTGGACGTGGAGGAAGAGGATGCTGAGTCTTTGAAGTAAACCATGTTCAAGCTGCATAAAAAAAGAAAACAAATTTCGTAGTACCTAAGTCAAAAGGGAAGAGTAGAAATCGTAATCTTGAAAGAGAGCATGGATAAGTAAAATTGCGCCTCAGACGTAAAAAAAAAAGAATGTCTATGTCGGATTTTTTTTTGAAGGTTTTCATTGCGAACTTTTAAAGGTGTTCATCTCGAACTTTTAAAGGAATTCAAATTTGTAAAGGTTTTCGTGGCGAACTTTTAAAGATGGCCGTCTCGAACTTTTAAAGGCATTCGAAATTTTTAAGGTTTTCATTCCGAAATTTTAAAAGGCGTATGTTTCAAACTTTTAAAGGTGCTCGTGGCAAGTTTGAAAGGGTCCTCACTGCCGACTTTTAAAGATTTCTACCACGAACTTTTATGGATCTTCACCATGAATTTTTAATAGTCTTCATCACGTGCTTTTAAAGATCTTCACCGCGAATTTTTAAAAATCTTGGCCACGAGCTTTTAAGGATCTTTACGCGAACTTTTATGGGTCTTCCGCCGTACATTTTAAAGATCTTCATCACGAAATTTTAAAGGCCTTCATCTCGAACTTATAAAGGGCTTAATAGTTTGATGAAGTTACTTCTAAAAAGAAAAAAAAAGAGACAACAAGTAAAATAAAATTTAAAAAAAAATTACCTTCGCGTTAATGCTTCCGAGTCCATAAAAAATGATAGACTCAAATGGCTTTCAAAATAATGTGAATTGATGCTAAACAAATACGATGCATGGGTTTATATAGATCTCCGTAGATGGCCTGCAATAGTATATTATCGATGTGGGAACTACGACAATCCGTATTTAAATCAAACTCGGACTCGTTAAAATCCAATTTGAAACAGACTCATTAAAAACCCAATTCGAAAATGATTTGGACTCCTTATTCAATTAGTGCGATGTGGGATTAAGAAAACAATAGTGTAAATAGTTTCCTTCTCCTATGAGAAGTGAAATCCTTTTCCTATTTTGTCACTTGTGCGTATATTTTGGTCTTAAGGTGTTGTGACAAGCCATTCCTTTTAGGATTGAAATTGCACTTTCAAGAAAACATCAAGCTAAACTAATGGAAATTTTGATTTTGAAATAATGCTAGGGAGAATTCATGTAAACAAATGTGCTCTAAAGGGTATTATGAGATACTTCAAGCCTAGATTCGGAGGTTTGACGATTTCATACCCCACCAAGTCTTGAAGTAGGGAGCATCTGTATGCATATGAATTTTATTAAAATTAAATTCTTAAAGTAATTTGGATGTTATTGGTCCAAATAAATATTATGGGCTAATATAATTGAATTAATTATATAAGTCCAACATATATGGATTAAATAAATAAGTCTTAATCCATTGGGCTAGCCCATTTAGTTGGGCTACAAATGATGAGCCCACTTCATTAGGCCCAAAATGTCATTTTCCTAGAGGCCAGTTTGGTGCCACGTGTCAAATGACGTGGCATGCCAAGTCAAACAGAAGAGCCAATAGGATCATGCTACGTGTCAAAATGACAAGGCATGCCAAGTCACATCAAAAGGCCAATGAAATCGCGCCACGTGTGCAAGTGACATGTTCTGGTCAATCAAATGCGACCATGTCACACTTCAATTTGATTGGTCGGAAAGAGTTTGTTCTTATCACAACTTCTCCCTTCCACAACTATAAATAGGGGTCTTCATTACTCAGAAAAGACACCAGAAGTTATAACAAGAAGCAAGAGGGAGATCATGGATCAAACGCTGCGGATTTCTCTAAAAGCTACAAGCATTATAGTGTTCTAAGGGTTAAAAGATCAAGCCGAAGATTCAAGAACAAGCTGCAAGCCCTTGGAATAAAAATACGTCAAGATCAGGCCTCGAGCACTTGGATTAAAATAAAATTCAAGATTAAGCTCAAAAGCCTTTTATTTACTGTTGAAAAGAAGAATCAGAGGATTCATAGAGATTGTAACACTCAAATATTTTTAATAAAATACTACGATTGTTGCGATATTTTTTGGTCTTGATTATATTTTCTCAACGCAATTTATTGTCTACAGCCTTATCAAAGTACTAATTCTTATGGCTACTGTAATTCGGGGTATGGGGCTCACTGCACTGGTTACCAACAACAATTCAATCAAACACATCCTCTTTACACCTCAAATTTTACTCTGCATTATTCTTTTACAAGTCGCGAGTTCAGAACCTGCTCCTTATGCCCACCAGCCGTCGGAGTTTTCCATTATCATTCCTAATTTTTGGACCGCTGGGGTGGTTCCAGACTGAGGCATGGCTATGGGACTAAGGCTATATTGTGGTCCGGGTCTGGGCCTAAATGGGCCGGGCCAAACGGTCTCGGGCTTTAGCGGGCCGGTCCCAAGCGGTCTCGGGCTAAACGGTCCTAGTGGGTGTAATCGGCCCATATGGACCTAAGCCCATATGGGTCCGAGCTAAGTGAGCCGAGCTATTTTTTTTGAATTTTTTTTATCTAAGGCAATTATTGTAAATTATATTATATAATTGTGACTTAAGTCTTGTAATTCAAATTTAAACACAAAAAAAATGTAAAGAAATATTCAAGGGAATGCCTTATAATTTTTATTATTATGACATTAACAAAAAATGACAATATCTTTCTTAGTCTTC